>JAHDVE020001525.1:0-16696 GCA_022606495.2 Halesus radiatus | reverse complement strand
TCTAAAACAAAGGTTCAAAAAAGTATTTTTTATTATGGAAAACTTTACTTATAATAAAGTCATGGCAATTGTTTGATTTTATCCATTATTATTATTGATATTTGATGTTTAGAGAATTAAAAAAAAAATACACTCTAATCTTTTAATATCTCAGAAATTATAATAATAGGCAGAACAAACTACATCAAGGCAAAAAAAATAGATCAAACTAAACAAAATAAATAAAAAAGAATAGCAACCCCAAACACGCATATTCAATATACTGACGCATCTCTCGATCTTTGAATGAGTGTGGCCAACCAAAAAATATTTAAGTTTACCTTCGCAGCCCAAATCAATACCTTGAAATTAGGGTTGAAATTCCCTTGCACCGTATCTATTATCTGGAAAAGAGGCGAGAAGCTCGCAGAAGTTAAGCAGCGCAAAGAAATAGTCAATGGCGTGGCCACGTTTAATTAGCAGTTGGTCATCGAGTGTAATATGATCTATTAGACGACGAAGAAGCTATTCTAAATAAAAAAGGTATCTATCTATATTGGCTTATCTCTGCACAGTTATGCTTAATTATTATCCATTCTGAGTAACTGAAAAAAACGATAAATATATTATTGTGTAATTTCTATATTTCTAAGTTATTCTATATTTCGTATAATAATTTGTCTAGACATTATTTTCGATCCTTCTATTCACCGATAAAGGAACAAAACAAGCTGGAGAAGTCTAATTAGATGTTTCAGAATTGCTAAATAAAAAAATAGAAGGTAATACCCCACTCATTGTTTGCTATATTATATTTTGCATTGATATATTTTATATAATAGAAAGCACTCATGAAATAATACTTCAAAAATGTCCAGATAAGAACTCCATCTTGTCATTCAAGGTCCGCGCCTACTTCAAATAGTAGATCAAGATGGACGCAGTCAGCCAAAGTTCCTTCAAAACAGTCGACCTGGAAAAGGTAGCCGGCACCATCAATAGTTCGGTGGCCAATTTCAAGAAAAAAGCTAAAGTCGAAGAGATAGGAATGGCCCCTTCCTAAGAAACACGGACAGTCCTATCCCCGCGAGGGTTGAGGAGCCAAACTAAAATACCAGAGAATAATAATACCAACAATAATATCAATAATGCAGCCATAGAAGAACTCAGGAAAACCATGTAAGCTCAGAACAAGAAGCTGAAGGAGTAACTAAAATAGGCCAAGAAATAAAACGAAAAGTTGAACCTACTAAATTAAAAGTCTCATCAGAATACCGAATAGTGGAAGGCGAAGGCTGAGTCATTGCAAGAGCAATGGAAGAAGCAGCGAGATGTTGGAAATCTAACCAAAACATTTGAAAAATAGGCTGCAATACTATAGTCTGAAGTACTAGAGTGTAGACATAAGCTAGCCAACATATTTAACGTTGCTTTCGAAATTGGAGGCCCCGAACTGGTTGACGTCCTCCAATAGGCTTGTGGATATATTTAGTCTCAAACAAAATGAGTTATTTTATTAATTTATGGTTTTCAATACTGAACAATGATTAATAACTCAATACAATTTTAAACTATTAAAATGTACTTGTTTATGTAGTAAGAAATATAGTGTAGTTTTAAATGATAATGAAAAATGAATCTAAGATAAATAATTTAATTTTGGTATGTTTTTTTATTATAAATAAAATATTAGCAACCAAATATTGATATTCCCGATTCAGGACCATCTGGACTTGAACATAAGTCTGCGAGAACCTTCAGGATTATTAATTACTTACGAGTTTAATTCCTCTATTACCAAATCCTCCTCTTCAGCAATGGCATTGGCCAAGGCTGCTTTGGCGCGGCTTCTCTTCAAAGGTTTCTGGCCTGACTCAGACCTGATTAAGGAGTTCTGTGAGTTCATAGAATGTCTTAGGAAGCGACTCTGTTCATCGCTTTGCTCACTTTTCTCTGTTATTACGCTCAATCTTCGGCTTCTCTCCAGGTCATAAGCATAATAGTTATTATTCATCATAATATTGTTACTATTGTTGGAGTTATTGCTGGTTGGGTCAAATAGCATCTTTATGCTTTACGATACCGACAACATACCGTTGGATTTGTGATCTTCGAGTTTGTGACTGTTAGTGGCTTTCTCACTGCTGTGCCGGTATCTCATCGCCACTTCCATGCTTCTGCACTGAACGACTGGCTCGTTTCTTCTAGGAGTCATAGATGCCATCCTTTCAGTTAGCCCATGAGGTTCGTCATCTGGAGAATATGCAGGAGGGTTGATTGTGGCCAAGCTTAGATAATGTTGGGAATTTGTTGGAGGCGTGGAGAGTGTTGGGGTTAGACTTAATTATTGTTCTACCTTCTCGAAATTGAGTCTTTTGGAGATCGGAACTTCAAATACGAGAGGCCAGTTCTCCCTACTTCGCGAAGTGCTTTTGGTAGAAGCAGTAGACCCTCTTGATCTCAACTTGATGATGGGGGTGGTGTGAGTTGCCGAGAAAACTAATTATTTGGGTTCTTGTTTGAGATCACTCTCACATGGACACAACTTAAAATTTACACCTGAAAACATTATACAGATATTAATTTAATTTATTTATTTTATTGATGACTAATGCTTTTTTGAATTAACAATAAATATATGTAGAAATATATATATATGAATCTGTAGGCTGATTGATCAACGTATGAACAATAACGAGACGGATATATGGAAAACAAAATACTGGATAATTATGGTACACTTAAATCTAATCAAAATTTAATAAATTTGGATTTCAATAATGATTTTTATGCCAAAATTAATGCACACACGAATTAATACGTAATGTGATTGTGTGCAGGTTCCAGTGCTGTGCTAACGAGTATTCATTATATTTCAAACATTATACTTTGGACCACTGGAAATTATGAATTATGAATTATCCATATGTTAGCTAGGATAATGAATGTTTCATTTATGTGTTTTTTATTGATTAATTTTTAGATATTTTGAGTTTACTGATTCTTTTGATTGTTATAAATTATTATATTGTGTATTCTGCTATTCGAAAAATGAATAAATCAAATTTAGATCATATTTCGGAGGGTCAGGATTAGCAATATTGAGATATGAATGATTTTCAGGTATTCATTTCTAATAAATTAGCAATCCTTTATATTTTTTAGTATTTAAAGTAAAGCAATTAAAAATATATGACTATTAAATGTGTGAGGTGTGGTATTTATGTGGCACACTTCTCCTTTAATACTATTTTCTCTCTTTTTCTATTCGGCATTACTGATGCTGAGAAATACATAGATTGAAACATATTCAAACAAATAAGTCAATACATAAAAATAATAATATATTTGAATACTGAGATGTTCAATATGTCTTTTTTTAAATAAGTATTAAAGATATTAAAGATATTTTATAATTGAATGCCAAAAATGTTAATTTTTATGAAATTTGAAAAACTCAAATTCATTATAATATTCTTATATAAAGCATGACAGTTGTTAATTATAGTTATGAAATTAAACAAAAAGATAGTTTAACATCGAAGTTTAAATTTAATATTTTAAAGTTTTTTTATCTGATATATTTTAATTATGGGACTTCAGGGGGGAAATATCAATTTATAGTATGGTTTTAAATAGCATTTAAGGAAGGAAAAAAAATATATACATGTTTACTACTTGGCCTCTCTTTTAAAAAGACGAACACAAAATACTGATAATTTTAATAGAAATACCTCATGAAATCGGAGGGTGGATTGGATCTAAGAACACTTTGCTGTATCAGTTGCTTATATTTTCTCATGTCTTATGATTTTTGGTCTTTCAAATTTAAAGAATTATAGTATTAATTTTTTATTTATTCATTTTTCCCACCTTTTCTTCTCTAAATTTAAACAATCAAAGCTAATAATTATTATTTTCCGCAGTCAAGCCTCATGGACATGAAAGAAATTCAATGCCTCGTCTTTCTCTCGCATTTTCAGAGGCTAATTAATCGATGATGTAATTTTTGCCTCGAATATATTGGTTTCGAGATAGATTTGAAATATTTGTATTTAAAGATCAAAAAGATCTCCCGCCAGCAGCCTTAATATTTAAATTTTAGAGCCAAGCAATATCTTAACTGGTGACGATCTGCAGAGTGCGAAAGTGCCATCCAATGATATTATTTGTCGGTCTAGGCGGTTAAAATGCAACCCCTAAAATACTCACTTCAAACTATTTGAATTCTATATACATTATTATTTAAAACAAAAAAAATAAACATAAACGCAATAGGTGCAAAGAAAAGCAAAATGTAAAACAATATATCATTGAAAAACTCGAAAATTACTACCACGAACGAACATTTCGAGAGTGAATTCGTCAACTAGCCTCTTCTTCAAGAGAATCACAACCGATTCGTCCTTTTTCCCATCAAACATCACTCCATCTTTGATCTCTACAAGAAACATCTCGCTTCCTTCTGGACAGCCGATGAGATCGATCTCTACCAAGACCTCAAAGATTGGCAGAATCTGAAGGCTGACGAGAAACATTTCATCAAACACGTGCTCGCATTTTTCGCTGCCTCAGATGGGATCGTTTTGTAAAACCTGGCTCAGCAGTTCTGTATGTAGGTCCAGGCTCCCGAGGCCCGCTGCTTCTACGGGTTCCAGATCGCTATGGAAAACGTTCACTCCTAAACCTACTCCCTGCTGATTGACACCTACATTAAAGACTAAAACTAAAAATAATATCTTTTTAACGCGATCTCTAACGTCTAGGTGATCAAAGAGAAAGCCCAGTGGGCCATGAACTGGATCAACCACAACGGTTCCTTCCACGAGAGACTAGTCGCATTTGCAGCCGTCTAAGGCATCTTCTTCTCGGGATCCTTCTGCGCCATCTTCTGGCTCAAAAAGAGATCACTCATGCCTGGACTCACTTTTTCCAACGAATTGATCTCTAGGGATGAGGGCCTCCACACGGACTTCGCCTGCCACCTCTATTCTCTGATGAAAAACAAGCTGAAGAAGGAAAGGATTTACCAGATCATTGACGAAGCTGTCAAAATCTAGAAGAGGTTCATCAGTGATGCTCTGCCAGTTTAGCTCATCGGCATAAATTCTAAGGTATATTTATATTTTAATTATCTCTTATATTATTAAATATATATAAATTTGCTTAGATGATGACCCAATATATCGAATTCGTGGCAGACCGACTGATCTTCGCACTCGGCTACCCAAAACTATACAACGCGAAGAATCCCTTTGACTGGATGGACATGATATCTTTGCAGGGAAAAACCAACTTCTTTGAAAAGAGGGTAGGAGAATATCAAAAGGCCGGAGTCATGTCTTCCAAGGAAGACAAAGTGTTCAGACTCAATGCCGATTTCTGATCTAACACTATTTTTTCAAACCACTAAAAAAGGGAAGATAATTTTTTTTATCAACCAAATAGGAGAAACCCCTTCAAAAAATACTAAACATTGATAACATGGCTATTTTTTGCATATTATAAATGTCGATATTATTTTAAAAGAATGGTATTTTTGTTTATCTATATATATTTTTTTATGATTAAAATATATTAATGGTCAGCTTCATTAAATCTAAAAAAATGTCGTTGTATTTCAGTTGTGGAAATTTTATGTTATATTTTTTAAAGAGATGTATGTCACAATAAATATATCTATAGGTCAATATCTTTTATGAATTATATTTTTTTATAAGACATCATATATGTATATATATAAAATTATTTGAATAAATAACAAATATAAACATTAAGAACTTTTTATTTGAAAAATATTATTTGTATTAACTGGAAGTTGTATTTGTATAATAAGAGACTTAAGACCGATGGAAATCGGAGGGAACAATGATATTTCAATATCAATGAACACTACATATCAAACAATACAATGCAATACAATATGTATAATAAATTATAAATAAGATGAATCAGTCGTTTTCTGAATTATCGTCTTACTTATCCTGAGAGAGTTTCGCTTCTTATAAAAGTTATTATTTTGGAAGCTTATGGAGTGGCTTTTTTTTGTCCTTATTGTTCGCTCTCCATGATAACCACCCCGCCAAAGTGATTATCATCACGACTACACCTGCAAATAATAACTGATCCTTGTAGATGATCTCTGTGTATAGTCGAAGTTTCTTTTTTTCACTCATGTCTAATATGTGGAATAGGTTTTTATCCTCCTTGGCGATAGCTGTATTGTTGGTCATAATTGTTTTTTAGACATCCGTCAGTTAAAACTTCTGGATACTGGCAAACTCCTTCAGAAATCCAATATACTCGTTCCGGATTGCTTCTGTCGTCAAGTACATAGAGGCAAACTAAGTGCCCTTTTTACTGATGGCCAATGCTTCGTCATCATGCTATCGGTAATAGTTTATCTTCTCAAGAAGATCACTCAAATCAAAATTCAATTCGACGTAATGCACTCCAGGTTAGTGTCTGTCGTAAAACCATTGGATGAGAGAAGAATTCTGTTTGAAAAGTAGAGAATTAGAATGTTGGATCCACGGTATTCTTTCCCAGACTGCAGTATACCCGTCGACTGATAGCAAGTATTTGTACGGCAAGTGGTCCTATATTGAAGTAAATCCTGATTAATATTCTTTCGAGTCACCTAATACGCTCTTGAGTCTGGGCTTATCCTGCTCAGGTATATAGACAAATTTAGCATTGACGTCATTGGGATGATTTTGAGAGATGTTAATTAAGGAAGCCCTGACAAATAAATTAGGGATATCCTTTAAGATTTCTTCCCATGAGTGTTAGTAGACTCTGGCACCTGTGGGTTGCCCTCTCCAAAATACTGTATCTGTTTTGGAGCTCCAGAGATTTGCTTCTGATCCGGCTGTAGTTGATTTGAGAATAGGATTGTATCTGGTTTCATCGGCTATATACTTATCAGGTACGAGAAAATTACTGCGTTATAAAATCGAGTTCACATCTTTACTATTCATTAGGAAAGGTATTTTCTCGAAAAGGTTAATCAACTCTTGCCTTCTGTTTTCTCCAAGTTGTTTACTGCTGACATAGTCGTCTATGAATTTTATAGCCAATTCATCTCTTTCTATATAGCACAGGTATACATTCGGGAGAGACCTCAAATGCAGGTACGATTCGAAGATTCTCCAAATGACCGTGCTTAAATGATTGGGGTAGGGTTCGTAAAGTTTGTTGTTGTAAATGATAACTTCATTAATCATAAACACACCTCTAATTTCCTAAGGAATTTGGCGGAGAAGTTATCTCGTTTAGCGGTAGTTGATGGTGGTTTTGTAATGAGGGTATTTGGCGACATGATCCCTGACCAGCTTCCTACCTCGTTCTTCCATTTCGGCCTGCGGTACTTGTTTGAATTGCTCTTCGCTAACACAAACGAGAATGGCGGAAAGGAGAACAGCATATATTAACATGAAGATCAAAACTAATAATACAAAAGAAATATTTTAATTAGAAATATTATAAAAAATGATAGTAAATTCAAAATATACTTTTACAAATTTATTTATCAAACACGAAAGAGCATATGGATTTATCTGAGTAATCTATGTTTAATCTTGCCAAATAAACATACATGCATATTTTAAAAAATAGTTTCATAAATATTTTTACAAGAACATGTTACAAATATAAAAATAACTTTCTATCAACCTCCTCATGCGATACCACAGTTATATTAAATTATTGAAATTCAGAAAAATACAAAAAGTATTAGATATTTAAACAATATAATAACACGGATATATATAGATAATAATAACTTATTCCATAATCCGCAACTGCATTCCAAAAAATAATGCCACCCAAAAAGACAAATGAATAGTAATTGCAAAACCTGCCTGCCTTCCAGCCAATCACGGTACTGCCAGTCTTCTGCGTCCCAGAGGCTGACCTGGCAAGTCTGTGCCACCATCTCAACGCAAAGAAAATGACCATCCAAAAAAATATAACCATCGAAACCATCCGCGAGATTCTCACTTAAAAAGGAATATATGTTCCACCGAAGAAAGACCCTAAAGAAGCTCCCAAAACTGAACTCGCCACGGCGGAAGATCTGGGGGTGGATTTGATAGCTAAGAATTTCCCAACTCTCCTGTCTGAATCTATTATTCAAGCCCGTAAAGAAAAGAAAGAAAGACTGGAGCCAGCCGAACAACCAGCAAAAAAATAAGTGAAAAGTAAACTATTAAAATAATGATGGAAAACCTATTCTTTTGAAAATATATGTTCAAAATATTATTCTGATTAGAGTAAACAAAAAAAGACACCAAAAAGGATTCGAAGGCAGAATAACCAGTCGTGGTGGTTCCGGAAGTAGTTAAGATTCCCGAAAAGGTTTATAAAATGGAAGGAGACGGCATTTTATTTATACTTGATTTTCCCAAAAACAAGACCGAGGTCAATGCCTTGCTGGAGCACAATGAATCCTTATCCATTGACCTGATATTGCATATCGACGTTCGAATAATGTGGGACTGGAAAGAGCCGGACTACACCCTCCTCCAGCAGCAACAGAAAAGCATCGATGAGCTGAAACGGGAGATGGAGTTAGGCAACCATCATCTCCGAGCAGAAAATGTCAAAGATAATAAAAAAAGGTAATTCAGTCCCCACGAACAATTATTTCTTAAGGAGAAGGAATCCATTTTGCAACTTGTTCAATAAAAAAGGAAGACTGCCAGTCATGCTTCTTGGCTAAATACTGTAGCTATTCATCGACTCACTTACGAAAAGAATCCTTACAAACCAGAAAAGTCTGTAATTGACTTTATCGACAAAATCTTCACTGTATCCGGCGAGTTTAGTCTCCACAAGAAGGAATATGCGGAATGGATCAAGCATACCACTAAAAGCTCGATGGTAAAGCCAATAGTAATCGTAGAAAAGGTACTTGTAGAGCCACCAGTCGAAGATAAACCCAAAAAGGACAGCAAAAAAGATACCAAAAAAGACGCTAAAGTCGAAGAGAAAGTGCCTGAATATGTTGATAAAATTCGAGAAGTCAAATACGAAGATCAACCCCAAAACATTCGATCGAATCTCGAGCATTTAAAAAAGTTGAATAATTAGAAATAACCCACTAGCATTGAGATTCTTCTTGGCAACCTCTAAAGAGCCATTCAATAATAACAAGCAGCGGCAAAGCCATCAGTCCCGTAGGCTCACATTAATTAGGAAAATAAACAAGAGAAGCTTGATACTGAAGATATTTCAAAGCAAAAGTTGCTTCACAAACAAGAAGAAAAGGCAATATCTAAGAATTATATGATAGTCAAAGAACACTTATCCCATATTCGAGTTGCTACTGGGTTAGATTTTAAGCAAGTCATAAACCCAGTTACTCTTAGAAATATTTCCTGTCTTACCCCTATCGACAAATAGTCTTTGCTGAGGTGCCATGCGTTGACGCTCTTTGAAAAACTCCTAGCAGACAAAATACCTTATAGGACATGGAGCTTCCTCGATCGGAACTTCACAGAAAAATATTCCATTCCCGAAGAAATCGAACAAGTCATTAACAAGGAACTGGAGACTGAACCGCAGGCAATCGCAATAAACTATGTAAATGAGGGATTCAAACTCTTAGTGCTTTTTCACTAGTTTCCTCCAGGCAGAATGATGAGACATATTGTTCAACAACCCGGCAAATGTGTGCCTCCTCTCGAAGGATGGGTCAAGACCTTCAAACCCAATCCCGAAAACCTCAAGCAGACGAAATTCTTGGATCTTCCTTATAGCTAATTAGGGAATATCTCGACCAGGAGAAAGTTGATGATGTCTGGCGATGATGCCATAATCAGCGAGGTTATTGATACGATTGGCCCACAAATTATGCATAGAAATTGTATCACCAAACAGAGAGCGAAGTTTGGAATAAAAAAATCTAAGCATTCATTGCAAGATCCATCCTCAGACATAAATCAATATTGGCTGCATATCGACTAGTCTATATTTCTGAGCATGTAAACCTTTGTGAAGGAGTAGAAAGCCAACAGGTAGATCTACATGAGATTTAGGGATCAAGATACTATATTCTTCCTTGATCCTTACCCAACATTCATATTTAAGAAAGGTTAAGAGCTGAAGAGAAAAGTGGGGTCCAGAGGTGAAGTCACCAGATATCTAGCCGATGGCTCAATCTGGATCGGCTTTCCGAATGGGGATACAGCCCATCATCAAGACGGCAGGTGGACCAGGGTGCAAAACGGTAAACGTTTAGAGTCTGACGGATCCGAAACTTTGTTAAAGTTAGAAGAACGACGAGAGGGAGATCGCCTTATTTCAATACGATAGGACTCCACCATTTTCATCCAAGTTGACCATAATATTAGGACAGTAATCTTTCAGGATAACACTCGTATCACGACTGACTCAGCCAATCAGACAACTATAATTTCGAAGCCTCAATGGACCTGGCTGCCATCGGTGAGAATCCGGCTGCAAAAACATAAAATGAGCTAGTAAAACAAAATCAGCCACGGTTCTGCTTCAGCTTACCTCGGCTTCGAGGATCTGTTTGAACGAAGCAGCAACGGATAAATCATGGAAATTTTCAGCGAGCATTTCAACGCCTATACTTATACCGAAAAAGTGGAGAAGAAAGAAATCATAGACGATATTGTTGTCAAGAAAGTGGAAGAAGATAGAATAACTTTAATGTTTTTCCGAGAAGGAAGCATCCTCAAAGCATGCACTACTGGGAAGTCAATTTTCATTGCTTCAGAAGACTACCGAAACCTCTTGAGTCAAGGGGAGGTGGAGTATTGGCTGCAGTTATTTACAACCCCAGATAATCGAAGACAAGGGGTGTATTCGATAGACGTAGCAAAAGGTTCAATAGAGACGACTGATTCGTAAGGAAACAAGTTTACCCTTAATCTGGACTCACCAAGCAAGGTCAAGATTGCGTTTTCATTAAAGATAAACTCGGAAGAAGGAGAAACAGATAACGGTACAGACGACTTAGCAGGTTTCAATGGTTACCACGTTGAACAAGACAACTATTTTCTGCCGACCCCAACCAACTATATCGATCCAAGACTTTTTATCATCTTCGAAGACGGCACAGGTATCAACATATTTAAAAAAATATATGCATATTATTGTTCTATATTTTATATTTCCCAAATATAATAGGCGCACAACTGCTCAACGAGAAACAACTCACCCCGTACTTCAACAAGTGTGTCGAAGATGGTTATGAGAAGTACGAATAAAACGTCAATGACTACACCACGCATTTACAATACCTTCTAAAACTCCCTGCAAGTTACACCGTCCCCTCACAGAAATTAACGAAGCAGCCAGTAGCTATCGACTACTCTGACCCCAATTGTTTGTAGGAATGGCCCTGGACGAGCTACAAACAACCTCACAAATAAATCGAAACAATGAGGCTGAAATGTCTTCTGAAATACAAAGAACTGGGTCCAGCCAAACATTAATATGAATAGGCAATCAAGAAGTATCTGCATGAAAGTTCGATGCTTGAGAAAAGAAGGAAGGAAGACTATAAAGTTTTAACACGTGACGATCTACTAAAGCCCTGACATTGGGTTTGATTTAATATAAATATATTTTCCATAGAATTGCAAAATATAATAGATTCGAAATTAATATAATTGGCTATTTAAAGCATCATCTATAAATAAACATATAGAAATAAATATAATTTTTATGGGGGATTTGTTATAAATAATTATATGTTATGGATAAGTCTAAGTCGTTTTCTTATGTGCTTTCTTTGAGTCGCCATTAACTTTTTTCTCCAATTTTGCATATAATGTCCTCCAACAATTTTTCAAAAAGAAAAGCCGTTTCAGCCTCCGATAACCATCGCCTGAATTACATCGTTTTACTTAAAACTGTAATTTCCGACCACAAATTGATCTAATGTTTCTCTGCCATTATAGAAAAATCTGAGCTTGGCACTGTCGGCCAAGGTGACTTTGGTGCGATATAATATCTTCAATTATGAGACAGTTGTTTTGTTGCTGCATCGGATCACTGAGTCCGCAACAAATTTAGTGCAGCGGATCTTCACGTCTACGTCTTGTACTTCGAAGGATACGTTGAGGTTTGACTCGGCTGGGGTGGTTTTAGAGAAGGACTTTGGAAAATTGATGCAGAATATTGGAACTTCATATTTCACGACTATATATCGATAGAGAGAGAAATTGGGTGGTTTAATATGATTAATATGAGACGACATAATTATTATGGAACTACTTTTCTAATCGACTGTCATTTGAATGGAATGATTCAGCATTTTGAGTCCCGATGCTTAGAGAATAGCGACAATTTCTTCTTATCGTTGCGACTCAAGTGCCAGTCTTAACGCGTTCCAACAAACTTTATCTCCAGATGTTCTGGTTTCTGTAATATTAAGAAATGTCAGCAAATATTTTGTTTGTTGTTATTGGAATATTTAAGAATAATAAGACAATAAATGATCGATTAAATTCCCGTTGGCTATCGCACAAATAGAGGGAGCTACTAACAGAATCCAATCGATTTACGATATTAATAAAAAAATTAATACCCCAGAATTCCTTCTTTTTTTGCTAGAATTATTGTTGAGTTGTGAGGCATTCGTAGGCTGGAGTCTTAAAAGAATTAGTTTTTCATGTTCATAAGATATGTAATGTATTTTATTTGTACCTTGCGTGCGCCTTGACCGGCTGCTTCGTTATAGATGAATTTGCACATATATTAATATTTCTTATTGATGTTCAAGGGGTGGTCGTATCGCATGATTTGTAAATACTAAGAGATATTTGTTGATATATTTTTTGATGTTGCTGTTGGATTGTTTGAGGACTTACTCTCGGGATGTGGGGGTGGTTGATCTCGATAGCTTAATTCGTGTTGACACAACCCATATTGCTTATTGTTTTTGTTTAGTATTCTGATTGCTTATATTAAATATTTTAACACTGATTAAATAAAATATGAAACTATAAAATAAAACATATATTTTATTAATTTATGTATTATTTTATTTTATTTTATAATAGATAGATTTTAAGCCAAAATAAATAAAACCTATAAGAATCCTTGGATTCTTATAAACATAAAATACATTTAAACGGATTTTCATCATCATGCTTTCAATTATCATCAAAGTTATCTGCTTATTACTTTGCTTTGTTTGGATACATTCTCACAATACCCAGGTCATCAAGATTGTGTTTGCGCACAGAGGCATTCATACCTGTTTTGTTATCCAAACCATCACTCAACTCTTGCCGAATGGTGCCATTCTCCTGAACGAGTTCAAAAAAAGAATTCCGCTGACCTTAGTTTTCGCTGTTCAGAATTCCGAATATATTGGTTTTTCTGAGGGATTTCGAAGATTATATTTTCTTTTTTATTTTAGGATCCAAATCTTTTATAATTCTTTTACTGATCTCATCATTTTTTCTCTTTACTTTTTAATATGAATCCCGAATTTCTTCGGGCGTATCCTAGACAGCAACATTTTCTGCAGCAGGTGCTGCTGGTTCGGGTTCAACAGCCCCAGATCCTAACTGAATTCCCAGAATAGAACTCATCACATTTTTTATGAGATTGGAAGTCATGTTTTTGTGAAGTTTGAAGGCCGCTCGTCCTTGGGTCAGGCTCTGAAGATTATCTTTGGGACAAATGTGCAGCAGTTTCGCTTGGTCCTCATCGAGCACGCAATTGGCGACACGATCCATATATAGCAGTCTTTGAACCATTTTGCTTAAGTCTGTCTGCTTGCGGACTTCTTTGATGGAGCGGTAATAGGCCTCGAGTCTTTGATTGTAAATATGCTTTAAGCCAAGCTTCTTGAGCGCTATGTAGGGGAAGTATATAAAAAACGTAAGGAAGTTGAATGAGTCGACATGGTGGAGCTCTTTCTCCTTATCTTCTTCACTTTCTTACTTCTAGCCTGCTGCTACTTCATTATCATTTTACGTGTGATTAGCCAAAACAATCGGATTGCTGGAGTCTTCTTCCTTTTTCTCAGTCTTTTCTTTCTCTTTATACGTGAACAACTCGCTACCTAAGGACAACTAGTAGCAGCACAGATTGTAGTAAGCAAGTGGAATCTGCACCACCATTGCTATAAGTCCGAACAGCCCTCCGATATATGCAAGTAGATCGTCAAACTTAAAAAAAGACCTATTTATTTGTTGTGCAATGGGAGACTTGCGGATATAGAACCTCAAGTATTCGTTTTTCTTGGCAGTGTAGGTTGTCATCAATGCAGGAGTATTGCTCACCAGTCCAGAAATGGTCGAGGAGTCTTAAAAGGGCAGCAGGCTGTTATCGGTCTGCATTGTGAAGGATTATAAGTAAAAATTACACGCAGTAGCTGATGCGATACTGAAGGGATAGTTATTGGAGTCTTCCATAAAATATGCGAAAGGGATACTTTGGTCAGGATTCAATAGAGAGTTAGTAAAGTAAAAATTAAAGCTGAAGACTTAGTATTGAGTCAAATAAGCCTGGATTTCGGTGTCAGTCTTGCAACCTTGACCATTGAATGTACCAGTACAATTGGTGAAACTGAGTTTGAGATATTTGAAAAGATCTGAGGAGAACTTGCCTTGGAGTTCGAAGAGTTGGTTAGGGTTAGGACAGAGCCACCCAGCTAAGTTTAGTGTAGTAAAGAGAGTTTCAAAATTAGACCCGAACGGGGTCCATTGGTTGATTGTACAAGCTCCTAATTTAACTGAAATACTAGTTTTTGATTGGTTGATAGAAGTATATGAATACAAAGCCACATTAAAGTATCGAGGTCCTGAGTTCATGTCGATATTATTTAACTAAAATGATATCATAAATATATAAATAAAGTTTAAGAAGTGTTGAAGGTGGTGATGTTTTATGGTTGATATTTTACTCCGATGGCGAACATAAACTTATCAGTGTTGACTGAGTAATAGCTTGGATTATTCTATTGAACGTAAGTGTAGGAGGAGTTTATGTTTGTTCGATTGATCATGTCAACGAATGAATTTATAAAGACCACTCCGAAGAATACTATCAGGACAAGTGAGCAAAAGGCACCTGTGAGAGTTTTATAATCGTTGTCAGACTTGTATCGCAGTCTGATATTTGGGGCAAAGAGATCGAATTCCTCAACAACACCAAGTCCCTGCTCGATATATTTCATCAGTCGTAAAATGTAGGTAATCCTAATTAATTAAGTGAAAGCGAATTGAGGGGGTAAAGATTTTTTATATTTTGCTTCAGATATCTAATAATTTTAAATTATACATTTTTAATTAAGTTACAACTTTTTTTGCAAATTTTCTGATTAAATCTAAAAATATCAGGTGGCTAAGTTAAGTTAACCTCATTCGTTAATTTTACTGAAGTTCAATTCCTATCGATTAATATTTAAACATATAGATATATATATGTATATATTATCAACCACGAATTATCTGTTTACAAAAATTCTTTTATTGTCATCTACGTTTGGGTTGGTTGGCTGTCGTGCTTTTGACTGTGCTTGACAAACTCTTCGTATTCATCTGTTTGGCTTTTGCTTAGCAGTGAGGGACGTGTCTCTCTCCTGCAACTTTGTTGAATCTTCTTTGGCAATGAGGACATTGAAGCATTTGCTATAATCATTTAAATACATTAAATATCATATAAAGAAAATTAATGACAATAATATTACCTATTTCTGTATGTCTTAAAATGCCTGTTCTTCTTTTGTCAGTGCTCTTCCAGTTCCTTTTTTGAGTCCCGCTCGGAATGCCGCACTTTGAAGTTTCCATTGAGGGATTGCCCCCTTATCTTCGGCCTTTGGCTGTTGTTGCTTTTGAGTGGGCTGCTGCTTCTTGGGCGGTGCTGTATATTGTGGAATGCCTCCTCCATTTTTGTCTTCTATTTTTCTGAAGGCGGCCGAATTAAATGCCTTTCTTTTTTCCTGGAAAACCTTTCGACATATTTTTTAATGTTTTTCGATTGTCTGTTAGTTAAACTTTCTTCCGCATCCCTCAGAACACTCAACAAGTTCGATGTTTTGGCCATCTTCTTCGTCATCATAGTAGTTATTCTTCGCCTTAGCTTTGGAGTGAGTCGGCTGATTCCCCATTCCTTTCATTTGTTCTTTCTGAAGTTCCAATTCTAGCATTTTTTCGAAGTCCATCGCCTTTGGTTTTATTTGAATTTATTAGTTAGGATTTATATACTCCTCTCGTTGATTCATGTTATTATTATTATTAAACCTTTGTACAGGTTCGTCTTCAGAGGCCATGTTAGATTTCTTGCTGTTTTGCTGAGAGGGTCTTGGTGGTTGTTTAGCACCATATGATGTTTGAGATTAATCTTTATTATTATCATTGTTAGCTGATTTTCTGGGACCTTGTCGACTGTTTGACTTGACTTAAGGTTCTTCGACTATAGGTTCTGGGTCTTTGCCTCGACTGAAACCTCGCTGACTGATTTTCTTCTTTAGTAACTGCAGTCCGTTTTTGGCCTCAACGATTCTGCTCTCAGTCATCAAATCCATTTCCTTGAGTTTCTGCCTGCCAGGGGGCAGGGGTGGGTTGTTCGATACGGGTTTCGGAGGCAGAGTATCTCTTCTAATAATGGTTGGTTGTTGCTCGTTTCTACTGGCTGAAATCGGCCTAGTATTAATAGGATTAATTTGTTTGCTTTGCGCATCAATAGTTTGCGTGAGTTTTTGGTTATTATATGTGTTGGCATT
>JAHDVE020001524.1:0-12911 GCA_022606495.2 Halesus radiatus | reverse complement strand
TGAGGTTTGGAGAACTCAAGCTCCCACTTCAAAATTTTCAAAAAATTATTTTTATTATTAATAATACCCTACTTAACTAATCCTCTCTTCCTCTTAACAAAAAATTACAATTACCATGCAGTTTCAACAGGGTTTTTTTTTTTATGTATCTAAAGAATTAGACACAGTATACCAATATCCATTGGATAGTTTGCGTATTCACCTCCAAAAATTTTCCTCGTCGTATAGTTATAGAACTATTTGGTTGTCATTTAGCCATTGCTAAATAGTATAAAGATGAGGGTTTACATGTTACAATACCTATCTATTCGTGTGGTTTCAAACAAGTACATTTGTCAATATCTATATATATAAACTTGCAAAGTACAATTTCTCTCGAAATTTTACATCTTCCTATCTTTTCAAATTGGTGCTCGATTTTTTTTTAATCAAAAATCGACACGGGTTACACAAAAATACTTGATAAATTTACGCTGGTGTTAGCAGTGTAAAAATAGTATATATTTACTAAACCTATTGGACAAATCAACTTAAAAAATACTTATCAACATATTATAAACAGTGGTATTACTATATCTAAACTATCTGCTAATCATCTTCTCCTGTTCAAGGAGGCAGAAGATGTTTACTCCAAATTGGTAAATATTTGTTTGTTGTGTGCATGCATTAGCAGTACTACACTTGATACTTAATACTAATATTATTACAAAAAAATCATACTTCTAAATATCCATACTATATTCTTTAAGGAAAGAGATACCAACTTACTTTAGACATAATTATAAACTTAGAATATACATTAAACAATATAGTTACTAATTAACAATTAAAACTATTTTATTATCTGTGTGAAAGAAAGTAGCTCAAAATCTCCCAGACAGAATATATTAACTATCCTTTTCGAGTGTGTCGTAGTAATCTCCAAAAATTCTAATTTAACTTTTACTCCGGTGCACTCCAAAAGCATAATTTTACCTACGGCTAAACAAATTAAATACAAAGAATACCTACTATAAATATATACATATTGTCAGGTAAAACACCATCAGACCGGTAACCGATTTAACTTTCATTTAGAGTATTCGGAATTATTAAAGGTAATTAACCGATATACCGTAGCGACAACAATAATATCCGATATATATGTATATATCATGAAAATTCTTAAGTTTAATTTTCGAGGTACACTATTGGTATGTACCTATGTAAAAAAATAATCAAAATTATTATAAAAACAACAAAAAAAAAATCAATCCCCGTTTTTTTTGTTGTTGTTTATTTTGTTAGGGCGCCACTGATCTAAAAGATCAGAGAAACAAATAATATGTTTCTATTCTAGTCTAATGAGGATAAGTGTCAAAAAAATATCATCAATAAATTAGAATTTGTGTTTATTCTGAGCACCTGTATTGAAGGTACCAAACTCCAGTACATGTGACCACAATAACACCTTTAAAGAAACAAGTGAAGCGACATGAAGGGTTGGTAGTCCCACATGCTACCACACTGGCTTCTTACAAGAAAATTAACCTAATACTTAATCTCAACGAACTATATCCTTAACATGAAAATTACCTACTACTTTGCCTTGCATATCCGCAAGGGTATAAACTAAGTTAGAGACTTTGGTTTTAACAACATTTTGTACAAACCTCGGAGCTAATTTATGCGAAAAAAAATTGGGTCCACTGGATTGGACAAAATTTTTCCGCCACACAATATCTCCCACCTCATAATTTACCGATTTGCGACGTAAATTATAATGCTTTGCATTCTTTCTATAAGCCTGTAACAGAGCCTCAGAAACTTTTTCATATATAGGAGCCAAGTCCTCTAATTTCTTAGCAAAGTTTTCTCTCGATTCTTCTAGACTTGAGTCCGATACGCCTGTCGAGACATAATTTTTGTGAAAATTACCATTAATGACCTGTTCACGACCGTGCATCAAGAAGAAAGGCGTATAACCTGTTGCAAAATTTACCGAATTATTTAGGGCTGACTGAATATGTGGCAGAAATCTGGACCAATTACGCTGGTCAGACTCGGACAAAATAGACAGTGCTGTACCTATTGTTTGGTTATAGCGTTCGACGACATTGTTTTGAGGTGTGTAAAATGCGTTGTAAAAGGGTGGAGGCACATTATAATCAGACAGTAACTGTTTAAATTCTTTAGATATAAATTGTTTACCGTTGTCGCATACAAATGTTTGTGGAACGCCATGAACAAGAAAAATGTGCTGTTCTACATTTTTTACAATACTTTTTGTGGTAGCATTTCTAAGCGGAAAAATCCAGGTATATTTAGAGAACACATCTACGATTGACAATATATACATAAACCCAGAGTAACTACGTGGCAGTGGACCGACTAAGTCTATTGAAAGCATTTGCATGGGTCTGGTTACAATCTTAGGATTTGAAGAGATGCCCGCTGGCGCAGATGTATTGATTTTATGTGCTTTGCATGTCTTACATCGATTAACAAAATTCTTAACATCCTGGTACATTCCTGGCCAATGAAAATGTAAATGCACCTTTTTGTAAGTTCGAAATACTCCCGGATGGCAAGAAAGATCCGCTTCGTGTTCTTGTTTTAATATTTCGGTTCGCTTTTCAAAAGGAACAACCAGCTTCCACGCCGTATCTTCACAAAGAGCGAAACGAGTTTTGCTATGCCTAAAGAGATCATTACCCCTAATTTGAAAATTGACAAAACGTTGGGGTGAATTTTTACAGTTTGTAAATAATGTGTTGTACCATTTATCGTTTGTTAAATGAATCGTGGTAGGTATATCCGTTGATGTCACTAATGCTACCTCCATGCGCGACAGTGCGTCCGGTACCGTATTTAGTTTACCTTTTCTATGAACAACGTCGAAAGAAAATTGAGAAAGACGAGTTGACCAACGAGCTAAACGACCTGTGGGGTTTGTTAGAGAAACTAACCACTGTAGGCTCGAGTGGTCCGTAATTACAGTAAAGTGTGTTCCTTCAACATACGGTCTGAAATGAGTGACAGAGTCTAGAACCGCAAGTAGCTCGCGCTCCGTAACACCATAATTACGTTCATGAACGTTTAAGCAACGCGAAAAATAACTTACCGGGTGTTCTTCACCATTAAAATTTTGTGTTAATACACCGCCTATCCCGACTGCGCTAGCATCACAATGTATTACAAATGGTAATTTGAAGTCAGGACAGTTAATAACCGGCGCTGTTGTCAGTGCCTCTTTTAATTGGTTAAACGAATTTTCCGCTGCCTTGGACCATACAAAATTGCTTACTCCTTTCCTTGATCCTGTAAGTTTAGTCAGAGGAGCTGCTATCGTGGAAAAATCTTTAATGAAACGACGATAATAACCGCATAATCCTATGAAAGCCTTTATTTGTTTTGAGTTCTTCGGAATCGGGTAATTTTTAATGCATTCTACTTTAATGGGATCTGTTCTCAGTCCTTCCGAATCTACAATATATCCCAAATACTTTAACTCCTTTTTACAAAATTCGCTCTTTTTTAAGTTTATTGTTAGTCCGGCTTCTTTTAAACGATAGAAAACCTTCTGCAAAAGCTTTAAGTGCGATTCAAAATTTTCCGAAATTAATATTAAATCATCTACATATCCAAATACGTTATCATCAAATTCTGGGCCAAACAGTTTATCAATTAAACGTTGCAATTCACTAGGTGCATTTTTTTAGGCCGAAGGGCATACGCGTAAACTCATAAAGACCATACCCCGGAACAACAAATGCCGTTACAGGAGCTGAAGATTCATCTAGAGCAATTTGCCAGAACGCTTTCGAGAGATCTATAGAAGAGATGAAACGCGCACCCCGTAGCTTATCTACAATCCGAGATACATAAGGTAGTGGGTATGAATCTCGCCGAATGACGCCATTAATTTTACGACTGTCTAGGCAGAATCTCGCAGAACCGTCTTTCTTTGTTACCAACAGAACCGGGCTAGACCAAGCCGAACGTGATGGACGCACAACTCCCAAAGCTAACATATCTTTCAATTCAGCTTCTAATAGGCGTTGACGTGCTGGAGACAAAGGATAGTATCGTTGTTTTATCGGTTGACCCGTGGTCTCGATATGATGTTGTACTAGGTGCGTAAGTCCTAATCCGCATTTTTCAAAAGATATGTTTTCAAATTGTCTAATTATTTTTTGCAGCTTACGATTATCTCCGGAAGTAAGAAAATTGGCTGCAGTAACTTTTCGAATCTCACCCACCGTATTCTTCAAATTACTGCTGTCCACCCTTGGGAACAATTGCGGAGCTAATTGGAATTGTTTCCAAAAGTCGACCCCTAAAATAATCGTAGCTGATAGAGAAGGAATTATGAAGAAAATAATTTTTTCCGTTGTTTCCCTATAAGTTACTGGTACCTCTATTGTGCCAATAATATCCTGACGCTTACCATCAGCAGTTGTGACGAATGATTTACAACTAATTATTTTTAATCCTAAATTAACAAAATATTTGTAAGTGTTTCCACCAAAACAACTTACAGAAGCACCGCTGTCAAAAAGACATGAAAAAATTCTATTCGAAATAACAATATTAACATGAGGCCTTGTGTCATTTCTATTGTGTTCCGGAGGCATAGATGCGTCCATCGTTTGCGCTCCTGAACACCTTAGATTGCCAGAAACTTCAGCCGATTTCCCCCCATCTTCGTACGCAAGATGGTGAAAACCGTACTTTAGTTTTTTGAACTATTGTTACGAGAATTGTTGCCTAATTTTCTCTTCCTACAAAAATTCCACGTATGCCCCGGTATATTACAAAAATTGCATTTCAAATCGGCTCTATTCCCAGGAAAAGAAGAAGAAGGAGATTGATTATTAATTCTCTTATGAAAATAAGCGGTGTTAGTATTTCCCTTATGCGTGTTGTTTATTGCTGGCTTCGCAGTAAACATTTCTAGTTGTTCACAGACAGCAACTAATTTATCAAAGTCGGAAGTGTCACTTGAAGCAAGTACACTTGCATATTTGTTTAATAAACTATGCTTGGCTAGTTTTACTAATTGCATTTCGGATAAATTGTCAACAAGTTTAGAGTTAGCTATTTTTAAATTCGCGACAAAATCTGCTACCGACTCGTCCGATGATTGTCGCATATTGTACAAGTTACGCGACGCCTGCACTTGTGCATCTTCACGTTCGTAACGCGCTAGTAACAATTGCTGCAGATCTCTCCACGTCAGATTGTCTTTACATATAGAGCGAAACCATGTAGCTGCTTTTCCTTCCAGCAAATCACCAAATCCGAGGACAACATCCTCTATTTTTGTTCTCCTGCTTCTACACAATTCTTCTATCTTATACAAGAAATCTCTGACGTCAGAGGTTCCGTCATATTTCAAATCCCATTTGTAAACTCCTATCTCGCCACTTGTTGAATAATAATAATTATTTGTTATATTCGTAACCTGAGATTCCGTGGGTTTATTATTTGAACCTATAACTTCTTTAAGAGACGCGTTAAATTTACGTGCTTGTGCCCGCATTTCCGCAAGAGTCGCCTCCGGAACGATTTCTTTTTCCTCTAAAATAGTGGACAATTCCTCTTTCGAATAACTGTTAATGTTGTTAATCTCCATTGTAAACAGAATTAAATTACTTATTTATAAATTATCCGAGACGCAAACAATCGTGTACACGCAACACCATCTATTGTCAAAATCATGAATCATTTTAATTTCATTTATTTAAATTTATTTGCATTAGTTTTAGTTACCGACGCCAGGAAATGCCTGTGTCGCAAAAATAATTACCGTTTCTTTCAAGAATAACAATGTCACAAATATGCCAAAAATTACGACAATTAATATTTACCAACCTTCTAATGGCGTGATCGCTGACCTCATGTATGCACACATATACATAAACAATATTATGATATAATTAATAATATTTCTGTATCAATCCATACATCACACCACACGAACTTCACCCATCAATTCTCGAGTCCGTGTCCATAATATCTTAAATATTATTCACAAAAAACGTTGAGGCGCCAAAATGTAGCGTAAAAATGATACGACGGCTAATGTTCTCTCATCTCAAGATTCGTGGGTGAGAATGATGGTGAAGTTCAGGGAAGTGGGATGTATTGATTGATACAGTAAATAAAACCCTTGTAAAAAGGAAAGAACATAAATTTAATGATTCTATAACCACATCTATCATGGTTTAGCAAAGAAAAGAGTAAAGAGAAGGATTGATCCCAACACGAAAAGGTTCAAACAATAATTGATGGCTCTCATGGTCCGACTCCTCTCCTCAGCATCATGGAAGGCCTCTCCAGGTCCAGATGCTCACCGATCGTAGTAATCTCCAAAAAGAAGTCTAGGACGACTCTTCTGAAGCGCCATCCGCCATAGCCTCTTCCGTGGGGTCCAGACAATGGAATATGCAGATGCTACCTTATGTCCTTTTTGGTCCGCTCATCACTTCTTCCGAGATTTTCACCACAGCAGCAGGCACGCGCGGTTTGGCTTCATCGCCTCACAATCCGGCCATCGATCAATCAATAAAACAAAAAAACACACCCACTTCGGGCAAATTTTGTAGACGCCCTCCGACGTCAAACAAAATAGAAAATCAAAAACATAATCTCTCCCAAAAAACACACGTCGATCACGACCGCTCCAGTCAGGTTATTTCGCCCGCCATGTTGAGTTGCTCCCTTCCGTCTTCCGTCTCCCATAGACATCCTCTCACCAATCTCTTCCGTAGACAATTATCCCAATCATAGACTCGGGGTCAGTATTTACGTTACACTATAGTAATAACATTTATTTCGAATTTCGCACCCTCTAGGGAAAAGTCATGTCCCGCTTGGCAACAACCTATCAACCAATTAATTGTTAAAAAAAAGCCAGTTGTTAAGGGCCTTCACACAAATGCTTTGCCCGATACTAACTGCAGTCTCCGCATCGAAACGACCGACCGTCCTTTCGACAAGGTGGCTTTATATTGTAACGGGCAAACCAGTTGTGTGGAAGACAATGGATGAAAAATTACAAGATGTAACTTGACTCGATGTGCCAAGATGAAAACTGACAAATTTAGTTTCTACAGAATCAATGAATATTACACATTTCAAATACAGAATAAAAATAGTTTTCTCGTAAAATATATTATAGGTAGGTACTTTATTGCTTGCATGGACTTGAATCACATTATGGTTTTACATCGGTTCCAATTCAAGAAATATCACGCTCGCATGCAAAAGGAAATTACATGGTTTGATTTAATCTATTTCTCCCCAGTTCCGGGTGTCCCCTGCCCGCCTTTCCCAGGAACGGAAACTACCGTTTAGACAAATACGATAAAGAAATAGTACCGGGAGACATAGTGGTAACTCACACCTGGCTCATCTATTCCTGTGACAAGGGCTATTCTATTGACGTAAAAGATTCTTTCTGCGCAGAAAATAATGAGTGGGATGAGCTACCAACCTGTACCAGAACCAGTAAGTAATTTTTCATATTGAAACTCCTTTCTTGACATCGTTCATCACCAGCGGCTGTGGCAGCGGCGTGCACGGAGTTTTGAATTATTGTAGGCAGTAGGGAAAATATCGAATTAATTGATATTAACAAAGCTTTCCACAGAGTTGGTAAGTTTTCGCTAATGGAATATTAAAGCTAAACGAAACGTAATACACATTCACAGATGGCGCTAATGTTAATATTTTGTAAAAAAAATACTTTTAGTACATAATGATTTTAAATATTGAAATAAATTGTTTGTTGAACACGAAATGGATTATATTGTCAATGTAGATTTAATGCCCAAGTCCCCCAAGAAACTTGCTGGAATGCGATGTATTATTGTAAAACTAACATAAAAAGTATTTTCTTAAGTTTCTTGGGGGACTTAAACTTTAAATGTACAATAACAATTATTAATTATATTCTATCTCCTATTACGCATGGGTGTACATGCGGAATAGGAGATAGAATATAAATAAAATGCTTCTCATCCGTATTCGATATTTACCAAACCTTTAATTAAAAAATAGATCATTCAGTTTGGATGGGTATTTTCGCCTCCAATCCAGAATTCAGTTTTGTATGGCAGCCGTTCTCCTAAATATTGGGTTTGTTTTCATTTTCAGGAAATTATTGCGAACTGTATTCCTCGGATACAGTGGATTACTCATGCCTATCACCCGAGTGCACCAGAATTCCGTGTCATGCCTCTATGCCGCATGGTTCCAGTGTCCACTCTGTGTGCAAGAGGGGACACGTGCAAGCCAAAGCATCGGGTGTTGTCAAGCAAGCATTGGGTGTGATGAGATGCCGTGGTGATGGATCTTGGACTATTCCGGCACCCGAATGTCAACCAGGTATGATACTCCCTCCTCCCTCCACCCTCCTCCCTCCTCCCTCCTCCCTCCTCCCTCCTCCCTCCTCCCTCCTCCCTCCTCCCGCCTCCCTCCTCCTCCTCCCTCCTCCCTCCTCCCTCCTCCTCCTCCCTCTCCCTCCCTCCCTCTCCCTCACTCCCTCCTCCTCCACTCCCTCCTCCCTCCTCCCTCCCTCCCTCCCTCCCTCCCTCCCTCCTCCCTCCTCCCTCCTCCCTCCTCCCTCCTCCCCTCCTCCCTCACTCCCTCCTCCTCCTCCCTCCTCCCTCCTCCTCCTCCCTCCTCCCTCCTCCCTCCTCCCTCCTCCCTCCTCCCTCCTCCCTCCTCCCTCCCTCCCTCCTCCCTCCTCCCTCCTCCCACTCCTCCCTCCTCCCTCCTCCCTCCTCCCTCCTCCCCTCCTCCCTCCTCCCCTCCCTCCCTCCCCTCCCACTCCCTCCCCTCCTCCCTCCTCCCTCCTCCCTCCTCCTCTTGATTATTTTTACATCTGTGTTTATGTTCATGTTTATGTTTATGTTTCAGATTGTGGGATCAAATATATACCGCCAAGTGCAGGATGCGTAGAAGTTTACACAAGCACTGGCATGAGAAAAATCTGTGGTAAGGACAATTAATATTTAAGTAAATTCCCGGCAGCCGCGGCCTGTGCCGCTACACTTGTCTGTTATTTTCAGACCTAACTATCTATGTACTATGAAATTGTACTACTATCGAATGTACTATGAAATTGTGCTGACTAAATTATTTGTCCGGTTGTAAAAAAATGATTGTGTGAAATGAAAAATGAAAAATGTTGATTGCTCATTGTAGCCGTGAACTCGCTATTACCGTGATCGTTATAACGTTCGACAGTATAATTCTGAAATAAAATAAATTAATGAAGTAAAATTTATTTGCATACCTATTTAAACCACGACCACGGAGGCCGTCAAGACCGTTAGTTATTATGAAATGAAATGGATCGTCAATTCAATGAACATGCACACTGAATATCGGTGTTTTATAACATTTTAACCTATATATATATATGAGTTCCTAAGAGTGGTTGATGTAATTTTTCTCACACTTTTCAGGTATGGTATCAGGAAATGTTGCTGAAAGAATAGAATTCCCCTGGATTGTCGGCATTTATGAGAGGATACGTAACGATAGTATCCTGGTGTGTTCAGGAACCATTCTGAATACGCGCACAGTCCTATCTGGTAATATGTTACATTATTATTACTACAAAGTGTGTAAACAAATAGTAAACAAAAACGAGGGGCGCTGCAATCGTCTAAATGGTTTTAATTGGCAACACCGAGATGGTTGAAAGAAAAAATAATATTATTGTAGAAAAGCAATATTCAAGTGAATATTATTCATATGAATATCAAACAGTGTTGAGTAATAAATTAGTGGTAGTTCCTGAAAGGAGATGATTCCACATCAAATTGTACGGAAAATTAAAATTGAATTTGTTGAGAATTTTTGAAATGCACAATATATAAAAGAAGCAATTCATTAGTCTGTACAAGGAACCTGCACTTCTGTATTTTTTTCTGCCAGATTCGAAAGTCAAACTTAAACCCACATTTGAATTACTATAGTTTTTTATTCTAAAATCGGTGTTGCCATAATAATGAACATTTTTAGTTCCACTTTAGAAGAAATATTGTAATTTGTTTACACGATTATTAGCTTTTCTGATAAAATTACCTGAAAACTAATCAAAATAAGTCAAATTTTCAAAAATCAGATACAAACTAATGATTAGTTAATGTTACTAATGCTAAAAATGATCAGTTAATGTTACTAATACTAAAAATGATCAGTTAATGTTACTAATGCTAAAAATGATCAGTTAATGTTACTAATACTAAAAATGATCAGTTAATGTTACTAATACTAAAAATGATCAGTTAATGTTACTAATGCTAAAAATGATCAGTTAATGTTACTAATACTAAAAATGATCAGTTAATTTTATTAATACTAAAAATGATCAGTTAATTTTACTAATACTAAAAATGATCAGTTAATGTTACTAACATGAAAAAAACATGTTGATATGTATATATTCATAAAGTGGTGATTACTAAGTCATTTTTAATTTATTAATACAGGGTGGCGCAAAACTACCGTTATGGTTTGGAATGAAATGGCATAATTAACCCGTTGTTGGTAGTCTATCGGCTATACGGGAACATGTGCCCTTGAGGTGATTTTTCACATAAACGGCGCTATATAAATCGTCCTAGTATTATTATTATTATTATTATCATGTGCAATGTGTTTCAAAATCCTCTGAACGGACCTCCGCGATAGCCCCAGTTGTGCCGAACGTCTTCTTGTTGATGTTTCTGGACTGTCCTGCACACTATCCACATTGGTGGTTTATTGTTGGTGCTGAAGGTCCAGTACGCACATTAAAAAAACGAGGATAAGCACGCTGCGTCAAAACAATTGACCGTTGATTTTCAAAATAAAATTCAACAATTGTGCAGAATTCCATTTCAAATTTTCCAAGTTTTCTTCATAAAATTCTGTTATAAAAATAATAATAAATAAATTTAAAAAGTTATTAAACATTCAAACCATAACGGTAGGTTTGCGCCACCCTGTATAATGGGGCCTCAAAGTGAATACCAATCGTTTGAAGAAATTATAATATTTTTAAAGTTTAATCCTCAAAGAGCGCACTTGTCCGTACGCTATAAAGACTAGGGAACTATATCGCCATTATGATCCTTACATATTCTTCCTCACTTAAGAACATTTATTCAAATAAATAAATAGCATACTGAAACACGTGTTTTCAAGTAATGATGCCACAAGTTAAAAACATACAGTTGTTACCATGTTTTGTAGAATTTTCAAGCGACTCGTTCGCGGTTCTTTAAAATAATCCACTGAACAGCCATATCCCTAGAAGTGTGATCTATTTCGGTTTTAATGAAAACAGATATCGAAAATTTACATTAATTTTTTCTACTCCTCGGGCTTGCACCGAACCTGTTTATCCGTTGAAGGGAGAATTGCTGAGATTGATGAAAATGTTAGATTAATATCGCTACAAATTGAGCTAACTTCGGGCACACGGACTCGCCCACAGCACACTTCTATCTCTTCAGTGGAATTATTGGTTTAAATCAATAGCTCTCAGGGAGGAAATAATCTTTTTTATTTATGGTATTTTTCTTTCAGCCGCTCACTGCTTCTATGATTCCAACAAACAACAAAATAACCCTGAGGGCATTTATGAGGTAGTAGGAAATAAAAAGTATAGGGATTGGTCAATATCTGAACGAGGAGTACAGATCTCAAAGGTTTGGAAAAAATGTTAATTTATTTGAGGACTGTGGAAACGAAGATGGCAATCGCATTACATTGGTGTGTGAAATGTGCTGTGAGGTCAGCGGGGTCCAGCTGGCTGCCGCCTCAGCGTCTTGAAGTTTAATTAAGGGGAGCGCATTGTCACATAGTCGCAACACATTTAACCCCTCCCGAGCCCCCTGCCTGAATATTTAAAAGACAGAGAAACTATATCGCCACCCATCTGGGCAAAGTTCTACGACGACACACACATGCGATCGATGCAGTATAGTACCGATTGTGCCCCCAATCATCTATGACATCACTGGAAAATAAAAACATATTATATAAATTTACACAAACTTTCAAAATAGTGGCCGTATTGGTGGGTGGAACTTCACATTCCACCCACCACTCAGAAACAACTACTAACTATAAGTATAATATAATTACGTACCCTGCCCACCACTCAGAAACAACTACTAACTATAAGTATAATATAATTACGTGCCCTGCCCACTACTTTGAAACAACTACTAACTATAAATATAATATAATTACGTGCCCTGCCCACCACTCTGAAACAACTACTAACTATAAATATAATATAATTACGTGCCCTGCCCACCACTCTCAACCAACTACTAACTATAAGTATAATATAATAACGTGCCCTGCCCACCACTCTGAAACAACTACTAACTATAAGTATAATATAATTACGTGCCCTGCCCACCACTCTTAAACAACTACTAATTATAAGTATAATATAATTACGTGCCCTGCCCACCACTCTGAAACAACTACTAACTATAAGTATAATATAATTACGTGCCCTACCCACCACTCTCAAACAACTACTAACTATAAGTATAATATAATTACGTGCCCTGCCCACCACTCTCAAACAACTACTAATTATTAGTATATTATAATTACGTGCCCTGCCCACCACTCTGAAACAACTACTAACTATAAGTATAATATAATAACGTGCCCTGCCCACCACTCTGAAACAACTACTAACTATAAGTATAATATAATTACGTGCCCTGCCCACCACTCTGAAACAACTACTAACTATAAGTATAGTATAATTACGTGCCCTGCCCACCACTCTGAAACAACTACTAACTATAAGTATATTTAATTACGTGCCCTGCCCTCCACTCTGAAACACCTACTAACTATAAGTATATTTAATTACGTGCCCTGCCCTCCACTCTGAAACA
>JAHDVE020001523.1:0-132024 GCA_022606495.2 Halesus radiatus | reverse complement strand
AAAGATTTGAATAATTGCATATTTTTATAAATTTTATCTACTGTAGGTACATTGAATATTGTAAAAAGCTTTTCAGTGGAAAATGATGATGGTTTTTTTAAAATTACCTTTATTATCAATCTTTGAATTATTTTAAGTGGACTTTAAATATTATTATATGTTCCCCCCCAGCCAATAATTCCATATTGTAAAATAGACTGAACAATTGCATAGTACACTCTTTTTAGGTTTTCTAGTCTAAGAATATTTCTTAGTCTTATAAACATATATATACATTTTCTAATTCGTTTAACAAGTTCACAAATATGTGTTTTCCATTTAAAATGCTGGTCTATATATACACCAAGGTATTTAATTTCGGAAGTTGGACTAAGTATTGAACATGCTTGATTACAATTGATTCTGTTGCAGTTACTTTGGTGTCTTATAATTTTTATTTCTGGTTTTGATTTAAATTTATTGATAGAGAAAGGAATAAATTTAGTTTTTCCAGTGTTAAGGGAGAGTAGATTATTATCGAACCAATTTTTTAATATATTAATATCAGTATTTGCTAGCTTGTTAATAGAATTCCAGTCAGTACCTTCAATTATTATAACAGTGTCGTCAGCATAAGATATTATTTTTCCGTTTAGCTTTTGCATGAATATGTCATTTACATAGATGAAAAAAGTAGAGGTCCCAGTACTGTACCTTGAGGTATGCCAAAATTACTTGTTTTTTTATGACTAAGTACCTCGTTTATTTTTACCACTTGAGGACGTTTGAAAGATAGCTTTTTATCCATTCCAGAGCTGTACTATTTATTCCAATGTTGCTTAATTTAATTATAAGTTTGTCATGAGATATGCTATCAAACGCTTTTTTGAGATCTATAAAAATTCCAAGGCATTTTAGTGATTTATCTAATGAAGTGTGAATAAGGCTAGTTAATTTTGAAATTGCATCCTGTGTGCTTCTACTTTCCATAAAGCCGAATTGATTTTCGTGAATTATGCTATTACATTTTATAAACTGGTTAAGTCTTTTTTTTACAAGTTTTTCAAAAATTTTTGCAATATTTGAGATTATGATATTTTGTTTGATAAAAGCTGTGTTTAATTTGAAAAGACCCTAAAAACCAAGATCACGTGATGATATGCGAACAATCATAACAGTTCGGTCAAAATGGTCAGAACCCAAAAATACATATTTTGAAGGTTGCGAACTCAAGAAATACAACGAATGTTTTATCTGTTAATTCTATGCGGGTAATTAGGAAAATGAAAAAGGTTGCAAAAGACAGTAATCCGCAAATCTATATGAAAAACAGTATGTTATATAAGGAATATTAGATAAAACATACAAAATTGCTTTCACTGGTTTTCAGACTGCATCTATTATCAGACATTTTGGGATGTATTTCATAGAATTTAAAGATTACAATTTGTGGATTTTTGTATTTTGAAACCTTATACATTTTCCTAACTACCCGCATAGAATTTGGAGACAAATAATTTGTGGTGTTGCTTGAGTAAAAAACCTGCAAAGTGACATTTAGTGCCATTTTTGAGTGCTGACCCTTTAACATAGCGGATACTTATCAGGTTATTCCCAACGAATTAAGTTAACAATTATATACATATTTTGCAGATATTTAAATTTGTAGAAAACCCTTTCAGGTATGAAATAATGAAAAATACGTAGAGATGAATACCAATTGCGGACAATAATTTTAAAAAGGCCTATTTTAGGCTACCTATGAAACAAGGGTTTCAACATTCAACAAAATTATTTATTTATAGATACGAATTTCCAAAGCGGCGAGTTTAAAGTTCTGGTATGAATTCTGTCAAGTTTATTTTATTAATTTTAGTTTATGTGAGAGACAAGCCTAGACAAGGTAGCAGACTGCAGTAAAAATCGAAATATTAACATCTGCGTAGATAGCTTTGAGATATTTGAGAGATAAATATGATTGACAAGACTGATTGCAAACAACGAAACAATATCGAGATCCTTAACAGTATCAATTTTGCTAACGGGGAACAGTGAACCGGTCAGAACTAGAATTCATTACTGCATGTTCGTTTTAGGCTTAGATCAATGCACTTTGTGATTTCTGGCTTTGTCAATAAAGGTTATCAATTCGGATTCGAACAGCCAGAGCAGAGCTGCTACGCGGTTTAATTATTATTATGACAAAGGCTCGGCACAATCAAAATTTTATCACCCGGCACTAAAGCCAAAAGCCATGCTCGTTAAAATAGGATACACGGCGTTGCCGGTCTCCAATATATATACCCCCACACTAAATGTATGATAAACTTTATCGCCAAGTTTGAAGTGGAGTAGAGAAGACATTCAGTTTTTGTCCATGGTTTGATTGATGCACAAGAATGAGTACACGACATGTATGTGATCGTGATGTACGTAATGCAGTGTGCAGCTCTGAAGTGGGAGTCACTTGCGCTAAAGTGACAACGTGCTAAGAAATAAAAATGGAATGAAAAATTGTTAATTGAAATTTGATCGGATGTGCAATGAAAACAGGTGTTAGGGGCAATGCGCTGTATGTTATAAAGTTACGATATTGATTGCTTCTCTCAAGTCGACTATGTTTTTACTGTGGATTTTCATTAGTGTCAATTGTTATGTGTACAAAAAGGTTTTCATGTTCAGGAAAGTGTAACGACGATGACGGATAGAGAATCCATCTCGTCATTGGTTCATTGTGGTCAAACAAAAAAAAGCTGTATATGTGTATAAAAAAGGGGTATACTATTTTTTTATGCATGTGACGTCTGTCGCACAAGTTTGTGGGCTGTGATATTGAAAAAAAACTTTCACCAGTCTCACCAGGACGATGCAACTCTACGAAAATTTAAGTTTGTTTTTTCGCACACCAGGTTTCGAACTGACAATTTACTTCGATTAGTACTCTGTCATATACACTGATAATTCACGTCAAATCGGTAAAAAATTATTAAGCATCATGTTTAGTTTACAGATAATAAAAAAAACTGGACTCTGGTCTGGTCTTGGGTGGTACCTCAGCAATAGTGCATTCAAAGTTACATTGAAGATCACCATCGGATAGTCGTCCCAATTGTTTTCAAGAAATCAGTCGGTTTCTCTCTCGAATCGTCACCGTAGACCGCTTGTATCAAGAGTTGGTGGATAATAAAATGCCTCATGCAGTGCAATAAAGTTATGAATTCAGCCGTACGCAGTGCATATACATTAGGAGCAATAAAATGGCGCTTACAGCAGTAAACTGACGCTTGGAGGCACATAGTGATATGACGAGTGGAAGCACACAGTAAAATGACGGATGTGCGATGTCATAATCTGCGCCGCAATATGTCCCTGTGTGCAGATGCGATCGCCGCAAAAATGGGTGACATTTTATTTCGGATTTACTGCGCGGAAAGAGTAATAATCGCAGAGTGCTTTATGCAGTTGGAATGTGGTTAATTCCGCATTACTTTCCTGTACAATTAGAAGTATAAAATAAACATAACTAAACAAATAAAATTTGTATTTATTTGAACATTTTACGCATATCTCCCTTTGGGTTGGTTGAATATTGGTGGGTGTTTGGGGTGGTCGGTAGTCCGCAATGGGATTCTGTTATCAACCCTGATGTGTGGCAGTGGGGCACAGGGCCGGGAGAGGTAGCCGAATGTAGCATGAATGCAGTAAAAATGGACCCTTGAGACGGATGCGTGGTAAAAAAAGGTGCGACCGAATTATTAATGGGGAGACACGAAAAAATGCAAAGTCGATGTAAGTGTAATAAATCGTTGGCAGGAGAATATACGACACAAGTGGACGGAACAAATAGGCGAAGCCCCGGGAAAACATTACACGATCAAATACAACAAATTCTTAAAATAGATCATGAGAGGTTTCCGGGCTGCAGCCTACACGGTGAAGCTGATGATAGCTAGTATCCGGTAGGAGGGGACAAGAATTTTTGAGACCTTTCGTGTGTGCCAAGACTCATTGTGATGCGCCACCTTCTCTGCTACCCTTGGGTGGAAATGGTTAGTTGATTGTCTGATTCCTATCCCGGTAGATAAGACGCTCGACTAGCAGTCCGATGGGTCGAATTTGAATCTCACAGACTCAGACCCACTAACTCATTTTTAACGCTAATTATGGTTAGTGAAAACACCTCTGATAAATTTGATAACTTTAACAGCAGTTTACTTTATGTACAAAAAAATAAACAGAACATAATTTACACGTTCGTAGGATGATGATTTTAATTTGTATCCAAAACATCCAGACAAAGCAAAGCAGGTAAGCTGCTGGTGACTGTAGGCTCAATAGACGCCAGCTCTTCATAAATTCGTCTCGAGCTTGACTCTCTCGTCAAATGTGAACATATTGTATGTATGTATAGGAAAACTCTTTTTTATATGTACGTATTTTGAAATTTTTTAGACGGGTTGTTCCTTTGCATGTATTACGCTATGTTTAATCATTAAGTAAATGAAAAGGTAGGTTACAGGGCTTTATAAAAAAGGGGATGTAATGTTGATGTAAAAGTCGTATGTTAACAATAAGGACAATTAGCAATGCCAGTTCTGAACTTACCATTGAGGACAGCGGAAGATCTATTTAACAGCATCTTGGAACCAAGTCTATGTAATGTACCAAATTAGCACTGAATATATAAGAATTTTAATAAATAAAATAAATCACATCAATTCTATTTAAATTATTTATCTCTTCAAATCAAATGTCTATAAGAGTTTGTCGTTATTCCTAAATTTATTTTATTTACCCGAGGAAAAAATGTTGCAATATTAAAAAAATTATGAAATACCTACGCGAAAAATTCCGGCTCGTTTAAAACGTTGAATAACCTGCATATGGGTTTATTCAACCTAATTAAACAAAACATTAAACCTACGGCTGTGAGTTAAAATTTTAACACGAAAATTGCTTTTATGTTGAAAACATTATTTCTTAATCGTAACACTGAGATGAAAACATTGAAAAGAGTGAACCACTATGTTTGTAGTTCTTATCATTTAAGTTTCATAAAAAGTGGCGGAAATTATCCGATCAATAATTATTAACGGCATCTCACTGATATGTGTTGTTGTTATTTTTTCAACTTGCACTATAACGGAACGAATATCATCATAAATCAAACAAAACAGTATCCGAATGTATAATAATGGCTTTTAAGGCTGTAGCTAAGCTAATAGAAAAATAAAATAACAAAGTTGGCGAATTTATTTTAAATTTAATGAAAAAATATCTTAAAATTCGGGATCAGAAAACATCGTAACTATTCGGTCGCGCCGGCTAACTGTTGCGGGTCTCATAAGCGCGAGTTTCCCTCTGCGTGATTAGTGTTGTACCGAGTGAGGGTGTGCGGTAGCGCGGGTGTCCACGACGCTCGGCGTTCAGCGCCGGAATGCCGGAAGAGCGGGCGCGAGTTGCCGCTCCGCAAGGGAGGAAGCTGGACTGCTGATACACAGTACGCAGGGTCCACACTACGTTAGGTGAGAGTGAAAGGGTTCCAACTGATGTTTTTAAGAAAATTGAGATTTTATCACCGGGAAATTTATTTTCGGACCGCGCTAATCTATACTGGAAAAATTATTTAGCGCCATCTGATGTCTATAAACCGTTTTTTTTTTAATAATAAGGTTCTAATTGCGCCAAAATTTAGATTAGGTTTGGATTGATACAGGTTTAACAACAGTTGGAACCTAAAGTTGGAACATTTTAAGGTAATAAAAAAAAAACTAAACTTTAGTTCGATATAGTTTCAACTAATTTTTTAACTAACAAACTTTTTATTTTATTTAATAATAAAATAAAATAAAAAGTCAAAATACCCAACCAAAACGAATGATTTTTTTTTTAAATGAAAAAGTATGGCAAATATCTATCACGCCTTGCAGCTATTTTGTCTATTTTTGTTTTAAGTTATTAAATATAGGCCATAATAGAATTCGATTTTCACAACTTTGGCAAATTTTTGCAAGTTCACGGTAATTATTTAAAAAAAAATCAATATATCTAAAACTGCTCGGAATACAAATACAAACAGACGATTATTGCATACATCCTCAACAATTATTAATATATGTAAAATGATTTTTTTTAATTAAAAAACCTTGTAACTTTTTTCCACTTATTTATTTTCGACCGGACCGGTTTCACCCTATCACGGGAATCCTCAGACTGGTACAATGAATACTAAATCTATGGTATATATAGCATGGATGTCGGGAGTGAGTTCCCTGCTTTTCTAATATCGTTTTTAAATAAAAAAAAAATCATTTTAATATGGAATTCCACCATGAATTGACAGTTTCAAAATTAGAAATAATTGCACTACTAATTGATATAAATGTTAATTTTAGGATCGTCTGTAGTTATATTCTTGTGGCGCATACGATACACGATAAACGGTTCAGAGGGATGCTATGAGCAAACGAAAATTCTGAAAAGTAGAAGCATGATAAATATATTACTTTCAAATGAATATTTTGAAGAGATTTGTAACCTTTTGTAATATACCAAAATTACAAAAAAGGTAATTTAATTACGATAATGTGATTTTATATTACTTTTGGCAGCGACAGAGCCGGTCGTGGGATAAGAAGAGTGCAGGCACATTTGTCGCCAAAAAGCAGCGGTTTTTATAAAGGCGGGCAATTAATTTAAAACAATCACAAATCGTGTAAAAATACCACTAAAGCAAGGGGTGACAGAAAAGGGTTTTCTTTCCAGAAATTAAGACCGAAAGAACATTCCGCTGCATTTTAAAAACGAAATTACACGGAGTCGGGAACGATACCGTAATTTAATTAGCGAAAGTAATTTTTAATTAGCACACACATTATTTTCCGTTTCTCCATTACTTTATAATTGTTTTATTTTATTTTTTATTATGCTCTTTTATCCATTTTATAAACGCAAAATTAACAATAAGTTGCTGAAAGACCACTGTTTTATTTTTACTAATAATGACTTCCATACCTACATATTTTTTATTGCTTTTTGCTACAGTAACTCGACTGTCGAATACTGGTATGAAGAAAATGGAGGAGATACTTCTTGTGCATACGACTGAATTTTGACAATGATTCATTACGTTTTTCAGAAAATCAACAACATAAGTCGGCTGTCCCAAATTAAAAGACAGTATCCAACAAATAGCAAATTGTTCAGGAGAGATGAAAATGCGTTTAACACTTACCAATTGAAATAACCTAATTTGTGTTTTACATATATATGTACTATTTAAATACCATGCAAATATGATACGTATTAGGAAATAATTTCAATATTGTACATTTTTAAGTACAATGTGATTTTTATCATATACTTTCTTTTAAACTGGGATTATTTGAAAAGTAAATAAAAGCAATTTTGGCACAAAATACAGTAAGTACAAACTATGGATATGTTTTGGCCTTCGCTGTATAGGTATTTACGATAATACACTAAATTCAATGAAAAAAGTGTATTATATTAATAAGAAATATATAAGAAAAATAATAATAATAATAAATTGGCAAATAAATGTGATACGTTTTTCGATGTAAGAGTAGATGCTTTCTTGTAAATTGTAAAACGTGGATACATGCTTTTAAATTGGGATTTGTAAATACGGTGGTAGATTCTGCCTTATAGAATATCCAATATCTCCGTAAATATTTTATCCTCGTTTATAATATTTATTTCAGACATTGGAAACAAGACAGGATCTATGAAAATGAAAGAACTTTTTATTTTTTAATGTTGGATACTGTCTTTTAAATGGAGATAGCTGTTTCAAGTCTTGTGACATTTGGCATTGTTACAAATGAATGTGCATTAATTAGTATTTAGAACATTTGACTTTCACCCAGCGGGGAGATGGTGTTAGAATTCAAAGGGTTAATCTGAGTAATTGCAGTTACCTCTCATAATATTCTTCTATTGAGTGGTGAAAATTCTCAGTGGCACTGGTAGTATATACTTATTCCGGAAAGTGAAATCTGAAGATCTAGAACCGAAATGCCGCAAATATAGCATTTTCATAGTAACATGTTATTTTTGCTTACCACAGCACACAATGATTGCATGAAGAGATCATCATGGTAGAGCAAATAATCATCTATTATGGAGAACCTTAAAATCCAATGAGTGGAGTAGAAGTAGAGTAGAAAGTAGCCGACACCACCGTCGCAATCTCCACACTCAACTTGGACTATGCTGGGTACATAACACATCTAATGGATGACCGTTAGTATTATAATATCATTAGATGGTATCATTGGTTGGTAAAGAGAAACAGACGTCATCCACAGATGAGAGTCCAACCTAAAGAAGGCCCAAAACTTCAGATATTTGAGAAAGGCATACGTGTCCTTGGAACAAAAAAGTTCTATCTGGCTCGGCAAAGTTATGCAATAACTCTAAAGTAGTACTCTCTAAAGCCCATTATCGCATAGCATAGCTGTGTCAAATAGAATCTTGTTGTTCTTAAGGAACAATATGATTAAAGCTAGACACCAAAAGCCTTATTTATAAGGAAGAATGATTTTAGTACTAACCTCCATAATCCAAATTGAATATCTCAAAGATGCACTAATGACCAAGAAGGCTCAAATATGCAATATGCAAACGCATATACATAATATTGTCGCCGTTCGGGCAAAAGTCACCAACCCTAAAAACAAGTGGTGTGCATTTCTCTATGGCCGAAGGTAGGCTATGTGTAGTTTTTCATGTTCGGTTATTTATTCTGCATTGAAAACTTGAAATGGGTGATTTTATTATCATCTTCAACTGATTTTTGTGGCCAACTGAATAAACAAGCAAAATTTTTAATTTTATTTTTACGCTTTATTTTTCTTAGGATAGGCACAGGTTTTCAGCATTCGTGGAATGCAAGCAACTGCTAAAAACATCGTTTTGTGATTTATTGGGATTTGATAATTTGAAGATGAAGGAAAAACCCGAAAATAATAAATAAATAAAATAATTCAGATTTAAGATAAGTAATGTATCGTGGAGACTTTTGCATCTTAAAGAACATAATTTTACGCTTCTTCAGGTAACAAATATATTATAAATTATCATATCATATTACATATCAGAACATTTAACAAAAATCCAAAATTATTATTATAGGTACGTCAATAACCTCAGTTAGGGACACGGCCTCGTGTTGAACAAAATATTTATTGCAGTCTTGATGTGATTGAATTTTAAATGAAAAGTGTCTACCTCAGAAGATGGTTAGTTTAGAAGTGTGGTCATTCTTCCCAAAGGCATGATCGTTGGTAGGTTGGTCCTGCTTCTTGGAAAAACAAAAAGCCTGTGCTGTCTAGCTTTGGTAAAGTTATCGGACATGTAAAACGTAATATGTTCTAGAACATCAGGATTGCAAATTTGCCCACTGAGAAGCTTATGTGCTACTATCAACATTGCAATTTATCTTCTAACATCTGGATAATCTAGACCTAGCATTCCAGCAAGAAAATCCGAGGAATACAACAGTAACAGTACAAACGTATTCGAATTCTCGCATGTAAAGGGTATCGCATAAACTTTATTAGAAAAAGATTTTGCAAAGCAGATAACAAAACCTAGCATTCGCATGACAGAGTTGCACACTGAATCGATATGAGAACGAAAAGTCAAATATGTGTCGAAAAGGATGCCTAAATCATTCACTATAGAAATATGCTGTTCTATTGAGTTGGGTAATTTTTGTTAAATAAATTTATACTTATTTTTTTAATTAGCTATTAAGATACATTTGTATTATTAAATATTTTATATATATTTATAATAAATTTTAAAAAAATAAAAAAAGGTACCCACTTAAGATGTTTTTTATTTAAATATATTTTGAAAAAAAAAAATTTATACTTTTGCCTGAACGACGACGATATGAGGTCTACTAAGTACTCAAGTTCAAAAAAAAAATTTAAATTAAAACAGGGTTACAATGACTACTTTCCCGATTACTGCCGTATTATCAACCCAAAGGACAAGCAATATTGTTGCTCAACCAGATTGTTTTCCGTTAAGTCAAAAACTTTGTATTCAAATTTGGTGTTGAAACTTTAGTGAGATAGACTTACGTCTGAGCCATTCTTTAAAGATAATTTGAATTCAAAGAGTGTTACGGCAAACTTCGGAACAATACGTCATTGAGACAAACTGACAAATATGGAAATACGAAATCATTATTTGCATGGCTTATTGTTTTGTTTTAATCAGATGATAATTAATTGACGACATTAGTATTTATTATGTTACCTTTCTTAATATGTACCTACTTGACAAATGTGACACAGTACAAGCACATACATATAATATGTACCTAACGTATCTTATTAAAATGCATTGAAATGCCAATTTGCATTTTGTGTTTCAAATATTTCGGTTTCACCACCATTTAAAGAATCTCACCCAAGGAGAGGCCAAATTCTAAAATTAACAAAATATGTAAAAGGAGTTCAACTGAAAGAAGGATGATGATCTACCCCAAATACAGTATGTACCGCAATAGTTCACATCTCTAACTTTTCAATCATCTCTAACTTGGTCATAAAATAATAAGGGAAATAGAATTTAAGGAAAAAAGACAAAACAATAAAATTACATATCGCAATGTGACCAGGGGCGCTATTCCCGTTCTTTTTAAGGAAGATTCCTTAAATTTTTCCTTAGGGTTAAAGCCTTCTTACTTAACTTATATTAAGTATGTTACACGTTATTATTTACTTTAAACATAATTAGCTAGTAAACATTGTATAGATGTTGACATTTTTGACAATTCACGTCAAGCGCGGCATTGAAGAGAGTTGGTACGACCAGCCGAGTCCAATGAATTCGATTCCGTAGGCGGTGAACTCACTCCGAGTTCGCAAATCCGGATTCACTCGTTTCGAACTCACACTCAAGAAACGCAAAGGTTTTGGATTGGAGTCAGAAACGAAAGGCGTCCATATTCATTAGTGCAATATGAACGATTTTTGATTCCGGAACGTTGAACCTATGCGGACCTATGCCTAAGTTTATATAAATACCGTAGCATAAGAATGTCAACTACCAGTCTGAAAATGTCCGTAGTGGGATGAAACCGGTCCTGGTGAAAATAAATAAGTGGAAGAAAGTACAAAAGTGTCTTAATTTCAATTCTAATACAATGGAATTCCACCACGAACTAACAGTCCAAAAACTAGACTCATGTAATTGTTTTTAAAAGTTTTAGTTCAAAATCTTAAGTTACTTGAAGATATTTCATCAATTTGTGTTTTCAGATAATTTCTTGACAATCTATTTAGGATCTTTTTACTATGTCTTACCGGAATTCCGCAGTTAATCAAGAAGTCTTTAACCCTAAGGGAAAAAAGGAATCTTCCTTAAAAAGAACGGGAACAGCGCCCCAGATTCCATCCTTGGACATAAAAAATGAGATCAAAAGAAGAATTTAGGAATAAAGATGAACTATCCCATGACAAAAAATCTTAAATGGATGCCAAGAACTGAATCTACAAAATCATTTAGAACAAATTACCTCCAAAACATACCAAATTACACAAACAAAACATATAACCATTGACCGGTTAGTGGCTGAGTTGACAATTAGGCCGGATTAACACCCAGGCGTCGTGGGTCAATTTCCTCTCCCAGCTAAGTTCTACATCACGACACAAGTAACATTTTCACTTAGTATATATATGGTAGGAATTTTTCAAATATTTTGTGGATATTTGGCATAGTGCCTACAAACTACCGTTTTCATCCGTGCTAACTGATTCCGCCGCATCGAAAGGCTCGGCCATCCGATCATCCTTTCCTTTAGTCACGCCCATTGCTCGATCCTTTCACATATGATTTCTTAAAAATGGTGGGCAAGTTGGATATCTGCGGAGCCAGATTAATCGGAAAATGTTTATCTTTCTTTTTAATGAAAAAAACAGTAATAATAATGCATATTTTCAGAAACAGTTTTAAGTGGTCAATAAATAATTAAAAGACTTACCTGAGCAACATTCTCGAAGTGTTCATGAGACTTTTGATACACCCTGGCTTTCTGGAGATTCCTTCCGATGCCGGTATTTTTCCTAATGAAGACTTCTCCATGGTTCGCCAACCAATCCAGAACCTGAGGAAGATAAAAATACATATCTTGATTAGAAATCATACTTTATTGCTAAATAAAGAAGTCTACCATTTAAATGTAAAAAGAATGAAGAGCACAATGCTTCATACATTAATTTTGCAAACGCGCTTATCTCTGAAATTAAACACACTTGAAGGACATTCCCGAGCTCATAAATGCCGAAAGTGTCATCGCCGGGGATGCTGTGTGTAGGATCAAATGTTCAAAAAAGTGATAAATTATTGGAACAATGTACCTAGGCAAAATTTGATTCAGGCAGTGGAGGCCTATATGTCCAATTGAGCAAAATACAGAATTGAAGGCATTCAATATAAATAATAGAAATTGATAATCAGGGAAAGCAAATTAGAGACCAGGGAGAGGGGGGAATGGTGCTTTGTTTAACTCATGCTCTTAGAGTGCAACTTAGCGAAAATTGGTTCAGATAGGCCAAAGGGTGTAGGTTGTATAAAAATATTAATGTTAATAATAGAAGTATTTAAACGTATAAATGTGTAGTGCATACCTGCTTGCAGTCTTCCTTGTAGAGCAAAAGGGCGAGGCGCTGGTGCAGCTGTAGACGGGTGGCATGCCAGCGGGCTTCCAGCGCACGGTGCTGCCCGAGGATCTGGTGGATGACAGCCAGCACGTGGCTGGCGCCCGACGAGTAGTCGGCGGCCGGGTCACCACGGCTGCTGCCGGAACTGCCATCAGTCTGGGGGAACAGAAAAACATCATCAAAAAACTAGTAAAATGGTCGGGAACAAAATAACCTAAGACTGGGAATACACAGACTGCTACTAGAAGTCAATATCGACAGCTTCAAGCAGTGACTGAATAGTCTCACAGGAAAAAACATTACAAAACAAATACATATTTCGAATATCAACTTGTTGAAGAAGTCTGTGTATTCCTAGCATAACATAGCCTGGCATAACAAGTCATCATCATTGTGAAAGTACTTTTATTTTTAGATGTTAACTCCACACAGGAGGCCTGAGGAAAATAATTTCACTCGGGGTCTATATTACCTTCGGGGATGCTGTGTGAAGGTTTTTTGAGGAAACGAAGGAGTGTATCAGGGTCTTGAAGAAAACTATGTTGTAAAAGGGGGGAAACACAGAGGCCGGAAAATCATTCCTTAATCGAGCTGTTTAAGTCTAGAACGAGTTGTAGAAACGACCCGTTCTGATATGACAAATGTCAATTGTGTACAAAATGTTGGGCACATGTTTTCCGTGTTTCCAGATTTCACTGGTGCTGAAGAGATTGATGAGGTCATTGATGTGCAACAAAACAAAGTCAGAGACAGACCCAATCCCTATGGGACGTCAGCATTTATTGAATGTGAAGAAAAGATGCAACTGTTAGTAATCGTCTGAATCGACCTCTTACTCAGAAAGTCGGCAAATCATATAAATAAAGATGCAGGGAGTCGAGGCAGTTTGTTAACATGTGAAATCCAGTCAAAGGCCTTGGAAATGTCCAGTGCCTACCGTTTTGGTCTCACCGTAACATTCCAGGCGCTGCCCCCAAATGTGCGTCATATACTTAAGAAGATCACCGCGTGAACAATTCCACCGGAATCCGATGGCCGGGTTAGAGTGGTCACCTTTCTTAGGAATAAGATGAATGGCCATTTATTTCCAACCATGGACATTTTGAATAGTTTCATCAAAATTGAAGCTATTTATGTTATTTTCGAGACATTAATGTTCGAAGAAATAAAAACTATAATAATCGTAAATAGTCTTACATGGTTCCTGTGGTCAGGCTGATTACACACTTGGACTAGGTGATCCAGTTGGTAGAGTAACTTTTTACTTGTTGAGTGGACCTATGGAAAAATAAACAAATAATTACTCTCTCTATAAAACATCAAATAAAAACAATGTGAAACTATAAATAAAAATTAGAAATAGCCCCTCAGTGTGAAAACTTTTAAAGGGCTGTAAGTAATGCTAACAGGAGTACAAATAGTAGTCAAATGATTCAATTGACATATTTAATTTAAGATCTTTGGGATAGTAAAATATAATCTAAACATGAGTTGTTTTTAATAAATGTAATTTGTAATTTTATTATTTGGGTAAATTTTAAATTAATGAAAGTAGAGGCACAATTTCTTTTTTTAAATTTTATTCAAAGATAGCAAATAAAAATATTGTGAGTTAATAATGTGTTTGTTAATGAAGCATAGAAAATTACTTGAATAATATTCATAACTTTTAAAGATAATCAGACTATCTGAAAAGCGTGAAAATTAGTAGAAAATGAAACAGGAGCACCTATTCGAAAAAGCATGCAAGTTAAATTAATGAGTGATGAATTATTGATGGATGATTATGTAAAATAAGGAAAAAATACAAGATGATGCCTATAACATAAACTTCGTATAAGCAGTATTACAATCAATTTATAAATTAGAAGAGCAAAGAGACGTAAAATTTGACCGAAAATCGAGACCGGAAAGAATGAAATTGTAAGAAAGGTACCACTAGAAATGATCAAAAATGAAATTTTATGAAATCATAAAATATCTTGAGTAGAGAAAATCCAGAATATTATTTATATACAACAGTCGAGAAATTTATGAAAAATTCCCAAAAAGCCAAAATCTTCAGAACCGGCACCATCTAGTGTTTCAAACAAGAACTAATGAATGTTTTCTGTATGAACCGTTCTCTGTGGGGCAGTGGTAATGCAGTTTTCTGTTACTGCACTATTACGGTTCGGATCTTCGCTACAAGCTTCTGCAGGAAACAGTGACGGATCTCTCTGTTGTGGTATGCCATGACAAACTTGCAGCATTATATCCAATCCGTTCAATAGATTTTGATAAGCGTCATACACCTGATTCAGAAGGGACACACAACATTATTTCAACCAGTCTGTAGTAATACGGGCACTGCTCAATAAACGCCAATTTCCAAATATTAGGATAAAATGATTTCAAATTATGCAACAAAAAAGTGACAATCTTGTAATATATTATAAGCAAGCCTATGATAAAAGAGGTCAATTACTAAAAACAACAATTATTAATGCCAAATGATCAAAATGTGATGTGTGAAAAAGTAAACAATAATAAATATTACATAAATAATTAAAATAAAGAAAAGAATTAATGAAATTGTATCTATATGGACTATTCTTATCTCGTTTTCATGAACTAAAGAAGTATGTTATTTATTGAAGATGGTCACATATTCTGTGATTGAAATCTGTATTTATGTAAACATTGTGATGACAAAAAATAAAATAAAAGCTATTAGTAAGTAAAATTACACCGAAACACATCTTCAAATAAATTTATTATTATTCTTTGATTCCCAATATCTTCTCCAAAATTGACCTCTAATTTTTATAAAAGTTCGATTTACATCTACCATCACCGAGCGTGCCAGACATGTAAATTTGCAGGCACGACACAGAAGAGAGTATTCACCGTGCGTGATGTATTCATAGATTAATGTAAGTGACTAATTTTGTCATCCCTGCCACTTTACGTGTGTGGCAGGCTCGGTCCCGGTAGATGTAAATAGACCTCAACAATGTTTGTAAGAAGAAATCCGATGCAACATTACTAGTGAATCGGCATGATCGAGATATCCATTTGAAAATGGTTGATATCAATGAAAAAAAAATTGATATTAAAAATAAATTATTAATTAATATAATGATATATTCTTAGAATAATCATTGAAATTAATATTCTTCCAATTTAAAAATTTCTAATAATTGGTTCAGAGTATGTAATTAGTATCAAGAGAATCGCAAGGATATATTTATGATCGCCATTCAAATAAAAGTCACCAACACGGCCCGAAACAGAGTTCTGAGTTATCAAAAGCTGAATGTTGCAGAAAAAAAACTCTTATTTGTATGCTTTTAAATGTTATCTATTATTATACAGGTAGATAAAACATTCAAATCAACATTCCCAACATAAGGTGTCGAATCTGCATTTTTCGAGGTTTAAGGGAGTGAAAATAAAGTTAGATTCGATTTTTTATGCCAGAGCATCGTGCAGTTTCGATCATTTTCGTTAAAAAGAGAATTTAGAGGAAAATTCAACTTTGTTTGGCATCATTAGAAAATATATTCTATAATTGGATAGTTTATGATAATAAAATGAAAGTGGAAATTGAATCAGATTGGATTGGTAGATCGGACCGCCGAAATGTACTAATTAAGTAATATATTTATATGAAAAGCTTCAAATTCACACAAATTTGATTTAACCATAATATTCCGTCTTTCAAAATTTGGTATCACTATAGGGTATTTTCACATACTATGGGATACCGTTAAAAATCTTTAGACAATGAAAAACTAGTGAAAATACATTATTCAGAATTGAAATGTTGCTTGAAATGGTTTAGCCGTGTTTGGTGACCAGATCTGAATAGCCAGGTACTTCCGAAGCTTCCTCTTCCCAACTCCTTCCCCTTCCCACTACCTATAGCCTCATAACATACCCCAATAGGGGATCCCATAGTCCGACTGGCTGTAGATGGTTGAGAGCAGTTAATACTCTGGTGTAGCGATGGGTCATGACTCATTTTGTTAAGAGCCGGAGTCACTGTATCAGCCCAACATTTTCGTATGACTCAATTGAATGACAGCTCATTTAAGAGCCAGAACATATTAAGAGCCGACTCCCAGTTCGTGAGCTCATACCCCAGTTCATAGAACTCCGAGCTACTGTAGCTCCCAGCTCCCAGTTGTAGGTGCAGTGTATAAGTACAAAACCTCCAGATGCTAGACTTGTTGGGCGCCATTCACGTACTGTACACACATGTAAATGCGGTAATTATTTTTATCTCCACCACAAATGTGTGAACCCTTAAAACCAACTGCTTTAATATACACCATGTTGGCAAATATTAATAGCAAGTCTCACAGTTGTGGGCATAATTTAGCCTTGTAGAAATACGTATATGACGATTTTATATAAACAAATCAGAACAAAGGACCTTATTTAAAGATGTGTCATCGTAAAAATGCGTAAGAGTGCTATTGAACATCTGAGATATGTATATCTTTTTAGATAAATAAACGATCTTTAAGTGATTCCAAGGATGGTCAAAAAGCAAAAAGTCACAGTTCAATTGGTACAATTTACCAGGAGTCGTACGCTCACGGCTCATTAAAATGAGCTGGCACAAATAAACGGTTCGTTCACGAACGACTCATCGCTACTCTGAAGTGGTATCCACATTTTTAAAAAATCTCAAAACTTTGTTTTTGAGATTGGTGACTTTTGCCTGGACAGGAATGATACGAGACCATATATATTCAACGAAAAGAGAATTTAACTAAAAAAGTATGTGATGCTTAGGGTTTGCCTATGTTGATATATTTTTTTATACAGAAAACAGGTGATGTCATTTTTAAGCGAATCAAAGACAATCAATAAATCACTTGTACATTCCTGTACAACTGAGGTATTCGAAACATCATTCTATTATTACAATGTTTCGGAAATAGATATTTCGATTATGCCAATTACCACAGAAGACAAAAGGAAACAAAATTGTATTTATTTTAGTTGTCAAATAATTACAAGTTTAATAAAAAGTCATTCCATAATGATGTGATACTTTACCTCGGTGTATGCCTGGCACATTTGCTCGTACAGCTGCTGGTGGCGCACAATGTGCTGCTCAAGCGCCAGTACGTCGCGCACATCCGGGGGCGGCGCGCACTGGGCACTCCAGCCCGCCACGGCGCCTGCGTATACCTCTGCCTTGTGGTGGAACACCACGGATAGCGATAGCACAGCACTGCGCTCTTCCAGACCTTCGAATTACACAAATAAGTTAGTGTAAATAACGGGTTGATCTTAAGAACTTTATTGATATGAAGGTTTTTTTTATACTAAATAAATAAATAGTAACATAATAATATAAAGCATATTTGAGGTGATTTCTCGAAAAAATGGCATTATGCAAATTATCCAAATATAAGAAGTTTAACTACCATAATATGAGAATCTGCGTGCGATTGTTTGGTGTTGATGCAATCTTTAGATAGGTTGAATTAATCGTATGAAATATCATTGTTCATCATTCAAAACTATGAATATAACGAGAAATTAATTTGAATGACATACTACGCTAAATCTTTACAATGTGCATTTGTGTGCCTTGCAAATTATATTCACATGTAATGCCAGAACCTACATTAAAATAAAAAATTAGTTCCTATGTAAGTAGTAAAGAACGTATATTTAATACCTAATACAGTTTTTAAATATAAATAAAACAAATAAAAATAGCATCAAATGATTATATTTTATTTTATAATAATGTTAATATTTTTTTTTTATTTCGGTTCAATATTATTTTCATACAATGGGAATTTGTAGCCGCTAAGCAACTGCAAGTAACTTGTCCGCAATAAACGGTCAGCAGCTTATAAAATTAAGTGAAATTTAAAATGTTGTTTTTTTTTAATCTGAAAATATCTTTCTCTCTCCGGTCAAAGTTAACTTCCTGATTGATGATTGTAATGCAGTAGACAAGAGGGTATTTTTGATCTATGACTTGTGATATTTTCTCTATGATTTTCAAAATATTGAGTTTGACATCTGTCAAACAGTAGATTGTTTAACATCAAAATAATAAAGTGTGATTGTAATACTTGAAAAAACTATTTCTCAGGTAATTTTATTATTACGTATTGGTACACACGACAAGATATTATTTCTATGTACAGAGGACTATCATTTCGGTACAGATTCAAATGATTCGTTTTTCGCAGTATCATAAGTGCAATAAGTAAATAATTGAAAAACTGAAACTAGTGATGTTTGCTTAAACCCTATTTGCTGGTTTTTTTTTTTAAATGATTAGGAGTTCTCTCTTTTGTAGATTTGTTTACTTAAAAGAGTGTTGGATTCAATGTTCAAACAATGAAATTATTGATAATGCATATTTTTAAGATAAGTGCAAATCTCAAGTCTAATTGGGTAAGTAAGTATATAATTCTATTTTGCATTCTGTGTTGACGCTTTAATTGTTCTTTTAAATGAATATTATACGGTGAGAGTACCTTATTTGCAGATTCACTATTTGCTATCTACACATGTGAACGGTTTCTTTATTTGTAACCGGAAACTATCTTATTCGCAGTTCAGGCCATTATGCGTTTGATAGACCATATGCACCCTCCTCCTAAAAAACTGTGGCGTAAGTGCACTTTTTTGTCAGGCCTTTCCAGATAGTTTCTAAATGTGCAAGTATTAATAAATTAGAGGTAAAAACAAATGCGCTTAAGATTATGTCAAAAAAATAAACTTGCAGGTACAACTAAAAGACAGAAAAAGGGATGCAACTTAAAAATACAGTTGATTTGATTAATCGTTTGCACTGAGGGAATCTTTTTAGTCGGTAGTGGGTGAAATTAGTACCAATGAATTAAAATGTAAGAACACAAAATAAGAAGTACTTCAACTCCAACAACACAAAACGGATGCAACACTCTGTCATCCTCATTTGATGAGAGGATCACAAGCAAATTAAAACCAAGCATATCCAAAAGATGCCCCATTCTTAAGAAAGAACCTCACAATCGTCTTGAAGCAATACTTAAAAGCTTGCGATTAGGCCATACATAATACTGTGACTCGTTCAGATTGGTGAAATAGATACAGAAATTTAGAAATACAAGAAAACACAAAGTTTTAACCAACCTGCTGCCAAGTCTTTGAAGGCCCTTTCCATGGCGTGTGCAAGTGAGGCAATGTGCGTGTGTGCGTAGTGTCGCTGTTCCTGCAACCTTCTGGCTGCGGCGGACACACGTGCTACGGATGCACGTGCGCTACCACCACACGCTGCAGCGAACCTGGCGTGCTCCTCCTGCAGCTGCTTGGCGAGAGCACAGGACCGACCGATCTCCACGTAGGACGAGAGGAACGCACTGCGGTTGTGACAGATCCACTCCAGCATCTGTAATTATAAGGAGCATTACATTTTCTGGTTGGGATAAGAAACAATGAAATAAAAAATCGACGAAATTTGGTTTTTTAAGGCATTAAACATGAGTTAAATTTTTTCTTCAAAATAAGATGTGTTATCGCTGTGAAAAGAGCTCTGGAGATAAGAGTATGCAAATCTTACTTATTTGTGATTTTGTACAAGTAGAGAAGTAGGAAAAATATCTCTCAAGTGCCTTCCAAGGTTGTCCATTATCCCCCAGACTGTGGAAAACAACAGGCATTCTGTGACACTGGGACTGTGTAAAGTCAATTAAAGATTTGTGTCCATGCAAAATTTTGCACATTCATCTTACAGGGCTAAAATTATAATTTTCAATTCAGCTATCATATCTTTAGTGACCGATATTATTTCTCTTCAGTTAAATCAAATCTCCTATTCAAAATGCTATACATATTGGTAAAACTGCGGAACAAATGTATTTTTTTATAGATTTAGTAATTTTAATTGAATCGTTATATTTGTGAGTTAAACATTCAATATACAAGTGGAATAGAGTTGTAAAGTTTCAAGGAGAAACTGAAAAATAATGGATTGAAACAATTGATTTAATATGAACCTAGTGATTAAGGATTAAGTATTAATATTAAATATTCTAAACATGTTGATATGTGTGTATTAATAAAGTGGTTAATACAAAAGTAATTTTTAATTCATTGATTAAGGATCTATTCGAACTGCTCAACTAAAACACAAATATCTCTAGGAGATAACAAAAGAAAACAGAAAAGACGAATTGAATGTTACCTTCTCACAGTCCTGCTCAAACAGCCTGAGCTGGAAGCACTGGTCAAGTTGCAACTTTTTGTGGTGCCAGAGCTGCAGCAGGTGGTGGTGTGCCTGCCGCACCGAGTCCAGCTGCTGGCGGACGCCCGAGGACTCGCCACAGTGGAAGGCGCCCGGCCCGGGAGATCCGTTGCCGGCCGCCAACGCCAGGGTGTCCGCCGCCTGCAGACGCTGCAGTATGCGTTCGCCTGAAATATAAAAATATAGATATGTTAATTTTGACCTAGAAAACTTTGCTGCAATGTTATCTTAGTGAAATAAATCATAAACTCATTTCAAATGCTGCATTTATATAAACAACAATTGTGAAAATAGTATAACCTCAGTTTGTGTGTGAATAATAAGGGGTTCGCAGGTTTACTGAGACAACAAATAAAAACCGTGTGTAATAGCAGAAATAATGTGCTTATTACTAAAGCCGTGGGTGTCAATTAAAATGATGGGGAGGAAACGTCGCAACCAATAGTTGTAGGAAATATGAAAAAGATAAAGAAATATTGATTTACTTATGGTGTCAAAGTTTCACATTAATGGAAAAAAGGCGCAGATACTTGGAGTCACGTTGTGGAATCAGGAGAGATCACTCAATGGCAAGCTTTGAGAACTATATTAATTGGACTGGACTACTGTTGAGGGAAAAAGGTGGAACATGGGAGATAGCTTTGTGCATGGGAGCTATGCAGAAAATGCATAAAAAATAAACATCTTAACCTTTTGGAAGCTGGGATTTTCGGCAGAGAAATCACCAAAAACTGGAGCATTTTCTGTGTTTTCCGTACCGTGCGCCAACTGAGTGTAATTTCGTAATTACTGAATTGTTTTTTTTTGCAAAATAATGCTTTTGGTAAATAATGCCGCCGTGTCGTACCAGATAATGTGTTTATGTATTTGATAAAAATTGTATGTAATTGTATATAATTGTTGTCAAAAACAAACCACTGATCCAAAATGGCTGATAATGCTAACATATGATAAACATATGTGTACCAACATAACAAAAAAAAAACGATAATCGAATGTACACAGTCCGCAAAAATTCAAAATTCACCTTTTCTTTTGAACACACCTCGTATATCATACATAGGCTCACGCGTTTATACAAAAATAAATGTGTGAAGTGTCTTTGGCTCATTTGACACTCTCTCATTTATAAAGCACGGTTCACATAGGGCAGGTCAAGACTGATATTTTATGACGATTAATTTCTATTTTTATTAATTTATTTTATATTAATGGTACTTACTTTTTTAAAAAAATTCAGTTCTTAAAGGTAAAATATATCAGCACCGAATGTGTTAATATATTTAGAGAAATGATTTTTTTCTGTCTCATGTCACAAAAAAAAGATAAAGAAGTAAGAAAATTTTTGAAGTCTACTATAAAGTTAAATAAGTGCCCTTCACAATAAAAATAAAATAATATAAGGTTTTACTGTAAATATAAGTAATTTTTTTCATTTGGCGGGCGCGCGTTTGACAAACGGGAATATTTTAAATGTGGTATTATTCATATGTCAATCCAATCAAATTTATTTGGGTAATATATTAACATATTTAAGGCTCAAAATGCCTCGAGAATGTAACCATTCCGAATCGGTTCCATCGTGCGCGTTGGCGTTGAATGGAACAATGTGGAAGTGCACTATGGTGTGTTGGCCGTTCCACGGGGTAAAAAGAAGGATAATAGAAGTGAAGTGGCATAAGCTAATACTAATTCAGTGTTGACAAAACTGTACAAATAATAATATTATAGAAGTAGGATGCCAGAGAGCATGCTTTACGAAAAATATTAAAACGTTTTTTAAAAACAATGATAGATACAGAGGATGGTAACCAGTTTGGATATTAAAAAACAACATTCTAAATGTTCAGACTGATTCAAAATAAATAAATAGCTTCTAATTGAGAGCAATTAATTATTTAACGATCAAACCATATCACCAGAATGTTAGTACACCAAAAAAAAAATACTTTCCAAAAATAGTTCACTGTTCAAATGCATAGTTTGGAATTCAATAGTACCAAACTAGTTTTATAACCGTGCTAGTTTTGACCTGCTCATTAATTACAAAAAGTTGATTCACTCATTAACTAGTAATAGAAATTAGAAAGTTCTTAAAAATAATGTCAAAAGAATTGAAGTATTTGACCCTTGGGAACTGACACTCTGTTACCACGGATGTAAAGCCAAGGTCCATCAAAATTAATAATTAACTTCATAACGACTAGACCGATAATGCTACCGAGAATGTTGTTGGCATATTTTTATTTGTTTTGCGTACTTCTGGCACAACTTCTTTCCAAAATCACATTAAAAAGTTGGTGTTTTCAAATATGTATTGGGATTCATTAAAAATGGGTTATTCTAGCAAGGATTCTATTTGAGGTGGAATTGATTGTTAAGTAATAAAAATAATAAGATTACATTTCTATAGTGCAATTTTGTAATAATTCCCTTCAAGTGCGCTCAAGTGATGAAGGATATAGAAAGGAAAGTTGTGAAAAATAAGTAAGAAAGGGGAAGATGACAGATTTTGCAACGTAATTCGTGTTACCTTGGGCTTCTAATTCTTCTACAGGAACTTTAACAATCTTCTTCTTCATCTCGTTGTGGAGGTCGATACCGTGCTTTGCCCCCGACACGTCATCCGCAAAGTCGGATCTCGCCAGGTCTTCTTGTAAATCGTCTAATCTATCTAAAATGTCGCCAGCCTGCCAGGTTAATTCTTCCAAAGCCTGAAAACACAGAATAAAGTATCAAACATTTGACTATTAGGAAAAAATATGGATGAAAATTGAGGATAGAAGAAAAAAAAAATTTTATGTGAATATAATGCGACAGGATTATATTTATGGATTGGTGTTTTTTTAATAGCTTTCAAAAACTTTCAGTACCAGACGGCTGTATGAAGGAATTTGTACTTTAGAAACACGAGTTAGAGAAGTTAAGAGAAACGTTTTACTTACCAGTCTTAAGTCAATCCATTGTGCATGATCATATTGTAAAGTTCCTTCCAGATCTGTTGTCAGTTGAGTTGTATCTATTATTTTAGGGAGTGCCTCCAAACTTATCACAGTTGTCTGAAAATAAGAAAAAGATGCACTTTAGAACTCAAAGAAAAATATGCATAGCGATACAAAAAAATAAATGTCAATAACGGGGGAGTGAAACAAAGTAACTCTGTACAAAGGCAATGGGGTATAAATAAATAATTGTAGTTTCTTCAAATATTGGTAATCACTTTGTGGTGTCATTATTAACAAGCGTTAATAGTGAATAAAATTTAATAAATAATCAAAAAAAAAATTTTAAATAACTATCTTTTGAATTTATTTTCATTTTCACATTAATATTAATAATAAAAATAATTTATTTTTTAATTTCTAACATAAATTTGTTATTCATTATTTTATAATATATTTTTTTTACATTTTTGATTAATTACTTACCTACTTTAAACAATTTGGTTTACGTTTATAATTTGTTTATTCTTACATTAGTGTTTTCTATTTTTATCATTTTTCTATACTTGACATTATTATTTTTAGTATTCTATATATTCCTGATGAAGAAAGCGTCGCTTTCGAAACGTGTAGATATCTGTGTATATTAATAAAATGGTGAATACAAATAATTCATTTCTAAATAATTGCAGTTTTGCTTTACTAACAAAAAAAATACTTACAAAGCTATGAAATCATTTAAGTCTGTGCCAACGACTAAAAGATTTGTATTATTATCATTACTACTCATTATAATATCTACTTATAAAAAAACTGTGGACAAGGCATAATATAAAGCCAAACTAATACTTTGTACATCTATTGCTAAACTAATAAAAAAAAACCTTCAGTCTGCATACAATTTTTAAAATACAAATGTATATTATTTTAAAATATAGTGGGTATCCAATAGGTCTTGTATAATGTAAAACACTTTATATAACATGATTATTATATTTCGCTGAAGTTAATAGTGGAAGAAGTCGGGGACGCCCGAGGAAGACATGGCACGATCGAGTGAATCAAATACTCGAGTCGGGTCATGTCGTGATTCAAAATAACAGAAGAGCATGTATGAATGTGAATAAAGCAAGGAGTGTGTGCGGAGACAAAATTGTTTGGTGGTCAATCGTCTTTACCTACCACTGTGGGGAAACGGCGTGATGGTTAGTTGGTTAGATTTTATAAAAAAAATTAAAAATCTAAAAATCCACAATATCTTGGCTTCGTAAATTTACACAGTTGTTGTTGGTGAAGTAATAACGTTTTTTTAGGTATGCCCTTTGTCATGGTACAAGGTTATTTCAGTCCACCTAAATATACCTCCATGCAGTGGCAACTCGTAACTTTTGAGTGTGCTAGTTTTTTTTTAAGAATTCATTTGTTTGTAACAATATTTTCAACGATTTAGGGCAGCGCCCCCACTACAGAAAATTCCCAAAAAACATCATACGCCTAATTGAATTTATGACGATAAAATAATTTTCGACTACAACAATATCGATAAATTCATGTTCTGTCTTAGCACACTCAAAATTCCATGTTTATATAAAGTATAATTAAGGATTACAAACGAATAAAAATCGATAGACAAAAAAAAACGATATATTTTTTATATTATTCCGTTGTTTATCAACCTTCACTAATAGACTCCTACACACATTACATTCAACGTCTAAAGACTTTATAATAATATAAAAGAATTTACGATTTTATCAACCAAAGTAAATTGGTGTTTACCAAAAAAAAAACCTTTTGAATGTAAGTAATAAGAAGGTGGTTACAATGCCATCGAATTGGAGGTACCTTGGCATTAATACATTCTTATCAAAAGTATTGATTTAATATTATGCCGATATTTATAAAAAAATCAAATGGTAATGATTCGACGCCAAATAAATAAATACGTGTAAGTTTATCAAACCAACTGTAATAAAAATAATATGTAGTATCGGGGTTGAAGGAATTCATAAATACATCGCGTGTGGATAAACGCGAAGTCAATAAAGCCCGCTGGCTGCTTTCAAACCAAAGTCAAGCCATTATACGTATACAAATATACTAGAAATGCTTACGAAATCAATCTGCAGGGCACTTACCCCTTTGCGGCGTTACATAACCGTATCTATTTACTTCAAACATTTTTTTTTAAAGAATTGATTGTTTAGCATGCTTTTCAAAACAGGCTGATTGGGTGCAATCACATGATCGTAGATACTTCGTGCCTACTCAATGTTATTTATTGAAATACACAAGTAAATAATGATGATCCGCGTTAGGATGAAATCGCGATTAAAAAGAAATCCTTTCATGTTCGTCTCTAAATATTGAGTCACAGGTGGGATGGGGTATTTTGACGCCTGAAGCAGTAATTTGAAAACACACCCCCACTAAAAGGTGACATTTTTCATAAACACTTTCTGGAATTACTGTAATACCGTACTAGCTTCATCATATTATTATCGATGTTTCTTTATTGTTATTAAGCTAAACGAAAGTGATTTTTAAGAAATTATACTGCCGTCCGGATAGAAAAACAATAAGACAAATGTGGAAAAATACAATAAGTTTACTAGGGGGCGATTTCAATATTCTTTAAACATATGAATAACAGGCCAATAAACCGGTGACCGTTTCACCCCAAATAATATGGTCCCAAATAGTTATTGATGAGCTAGCTTGGCAACATCGGTATTTTCAAACCATTTTCCCGTTTGCTGAAAGCTGCAACACATGTATATTGTTTATATGGAATTACAAACGTCAACACCTTAAACATTTCCCGCAAAAACCACATGGTTAGTGAATGATGTGACACATACCCGCCTCCCAAATTGAAAGATGAATATGATACAGTAAATACTCCGTGATATATTTTAAGAGCGAATATTAAAATTACGGTAAATACGCATAACACCGGATTTTGATAACAGATTTTGTCTTTGATTTGGTCGTGGATTATATTCACGGCATTCTTCGTGAGTCGAATTCGCGATCTGAAGTCAACGTCGTCCAATACCTCCAAAAAATTAACACGAGTTCTTAGAACTCGTGGTCTTCGCATTGCCGCCCTGTCGTATGCTTCTGAAGCTTCAATTATGGCAAAATCCTCAATGAAATCCACAATAAACTCAATAATCCGTTAACTTCACCAGCAGCTGTCAGAATGTTTTGATGTTTTGACGCTTGGCGTCATCTTTAAATCTAAATAAATAGCGGCTATTTGGCGGTTCGAGCTCGAGTTAAATTATGTCGGACTTTTTATGGTATATAGCGTTATTGAGAGTATGTGCAACGCGTATATATGTCTATTCTACAAGATAACTTATTGAGATGTGATGTAAATAGCCCATAAATCTATAAATCGGGTAACGGATTTTTACTAGAAAATTTATCAAAAACGAAAATTCCCTCATATTCTCAGAAGATTCCAGACATTGATAATAATTCTTGATTTTGCCGCCCTCCGACGACCCTATACGACAAGGCAATGCTAGGAAAGTCATGTCTATACCCGTTGTACACACTATGTGTTATCACACTATTTATATATTTTGCCATTTTCAACTTTTTGCCAGTCGATTTTGACACCCTTCAGATATTATGCCTGAACTCACTGCCCCACCATCTCACCGATTCTGCTGTTTTGAGGAGTTTATCCACACAACATATGATAATATCTACGGGCCGTTCTAGCCAATGTTCTAGACAGTGTCGACAGGTGAAAGAAATATATTTTTATTGTTTTTAATAGAAATACATGTCAAAATCGTATGTCTTGTTACACCATGAATTGATGATAATAAGAAGTATAATTATACTGAACAGATAATCCCAAGAAATGTGATATATGTCGATTTGAAAGAAAACTGACGTCCTGAAGACCGTTTACCTCCTCTGTTTTTGACTGACTTGAAAATGTGACCAATTTCAGCAGAAGTAAGGAGATAACTTTGGACACACGGATACGCCCATGACACAAATCCATCGGTTTATATCTCCAGTTATAATAAGTAACAGTGTAAGTAATTAGGTAGGTACCTCGAATTTGTATTTGTGCGATCCGAGCGAGGTGCGCTGCTTCTGCCAGAAGTTATCCGGCCGGATGATGACGGCCTGGTGCACCGCGCCAGGCGGGAAGTGCTCCTGCAGCACCTTCAGGATGGGCTTCACGGCGCTCCACGAGCCGGCGCCGCCGCCGCCCCCGCGCATGTCCACCACTACGGTGAAGCCGAGCGAGCGAATCTCCTCGCTGGAAACAAAGAAAAAGTATGAGATTAGTTCAGTGTACATGGTGACATCAAACAGTGAAGAGGCAGAAGAAATTAAGATGAGTTAAACGTACATGTCATTCATTACCTACATCTAATAGTGGACTGAAACATCGACAAAAGAAATGAAATCAAACTGAAAATCACAGTCGAAAAGACTCGAGCTGATGATCACAAAACCATATAAAAGGACAACAACAACAAAAAGTTTAAATTAATGACCAAATAGGTTGTTGAATATAGAAACATAAATATTTTGGTATGGCTTGTTTTAAATTTGGTCGGTGTTAATCGATTCCGGTTTGTCGGTTAGACTATTATGTATTAGTTGAAACCAACCTTATAAAATTGACTTAAGATATTGTGAGAAGTGGTTAACATTATTTGAGAGAATTGTGGCTCTGTCCAATTCGAAGTGTGAAGAAAAACGTTTAAAATTCTCGTAAAGAATGCGCAATCCATTCGGTTCGAAATAACAAATTATATTTTACATTGTCAGTAGCTGTTGCACAAAAAGTGAACGAAATCGAGTTATCAAATCTATGAATGGCAAGTATATTAAAAAGATAATTTGATACGATTTTTTTTATGAATTAGATAAGATTAGAAATATAATGCGGAAATATAAGTCGCAAAGTTAATAGCTATTAAGTCTAACAATGTTACAGGAAGAAGTGTTAGTGTTATTGACACAGCGGAATCACAATAAAGGTGGAAGTCTTCCTAGAGGCAATCAACACAATAGAAGTGTTCCGATATATCGCCGTTAATGGACGTCTTAAAACGCATCTAAGCACTGTGTGGCGGTCTAACAATCGACTAGTGGAAATTCAAAGTTTACTTTCCAAAAGCGAGTACTAGCAACAAGAAGTAGAGCAGAAAGAAAGAAATCCAAAAACATTGGTTCTGAAGTTTCCGCCTCTTTTTAAAATTTTTATATCAACTACATACAGGGGACCCTGAGAAAAAAAATTGTGAGAACCAATGTCATTTTTGAGGATGCTGTGTGTAGGGTCTTTTTGAGGAGAGGAAGGAGTAAACACAGAGGCCGGCAAATTGTTCCACAACCGGGCTGTTGAATCCAAGAACAAGTCGTAGAAGCGACCCGTCATCATGTCAACCGTGCGCGTTCAATCAATTGGGCGCGCGTTTGGCGAGTTTCCCGACTATGCACCGGTGCCGAAGGGATCAATGACGATCATCTTCCATTGAAACACCGGTAGAAGAAAGGACAGCATTCCCACCTGACGCCTGTGATCTAAAAATTACAATTCGTTTGTGAAGATAGGGGAATCTATCAAACGGCCTCTTCTTTGAAGGAACCGCGTAATATTTCAGTGATTAGACTTTTTTTTTCAAATAACGCAAAGCAGAAAAGACTGTAACTGTTTGGTTATTTCCTCGCTCAGTTGATAATAAATGCAAAATGAATAAAACATGGTATGCGTTGATTACATTTTAAGTCTTATTTACGAACAATATTTTGATGATTTTCTTCTTGTACTCTCCAATATTCTCTATAAGATTCTCCAGCCACCTGAGTTATAATATGAACGAGAAGTAGAAGAAGTCGGGGACGCCCGAGGAAAACACGACACGATCAAGTGAATCAAATGACTAAATAAACATCAGCCCTGAAGAAATTAAAAATAACCTCGGTTGTAACCCAGCTAATTGGCTTTAACCTAATGTAAAGTGATATAAACTATAGAACATTGAAAAGACCAAATAATTAACAAATAATAATAAAAGTACTTCACGTCAAGACTCGGAATAGCAGAATAATGTGTATAAGATGATGAATCAGTGCAGGAAGGTGGCAGTGGTGCGGTCCTCCCCATCTGCCTACATCTACAGTAAAACGTAAAGTTATCCTAGATTGTGTAGATTTTAAGGTCGATGGTACTGACGTGCACGTGAATGTTTATGTGGAAAATAAGATTAAACTACAATTGCTAAAATTGTGCCTTATAAAATATTCAATATAAATTAGGTAGCTACCTACTCTTGGTGATAAACTAAACTAAAAATGAAGACGAGGAGTGTACAGTAAAAATGATTTAGAAGCTCTGGTATTAGGGGAAGAAGATTGGTCGTTAAACTATACTAAATGGCGTCTGACATCGGATAACAAGAATCGCTAATAAAAGTTTTCACACTCCAGGAATTCAGTCATTCCGACAACGAATTGAGGAATTCAAATTATGAATACGTAAGTTTTCCCGGGTAGTAAAATTTAATTTCTTAATTTATGCACTGAAATTGTTTGTAATGTCATTGGCTGAAATGGCTAAAGTTGGCTTTATGATATCTATGTTTGGCTTTAAGATAGGGGCCAATTACATTGTAAAGAACTTCAGATAAGTTTGAAGGATTTCGAGGGTGTACCTTTTCGGACTACTAAGCCGGGTCCTTTTCAAATGGTAAGGAAGGTGAGCGAAAGGGATGGGTATGAAGCAGTGGCGTGTATTGCTATTTGATCAAGGGTCAAACATAGTGTATCGTTTCAGGTGGTTATTTTTATTGAGTTTTTGTGACCTCGTGGCCTTAAATGTAAATTAAAACTAGTGTGGTCGTTAAACTTTGTGATTTATAAACATAATGAAACCACCAGTAGGTAGGTACAATGAAAAATTACAAAAAAAAATTGTATAATTTTCGATAGCTCATTATATTCTGTTCTTGTAATCTATGTAAAAGCCCAGCTGGACGTAAAATCCAATAAATAAAAGTAGAAATTTGTTAAACAGATAAAGCAATTTACTATAGATGATGTTGAGGCTTTTATCAGTAAAACGACAGATTTTTTTCTTTCTTTTAGGCCTGTTTTTCTCGGGGTAATTGCTTTTCCGTGCGCCCAGCTTTTCAGGCTTTGTACACGCCACTGGTATGCATTATAAAACCCTTGACTTGGGTATAATATCATAAACCATATTCAATTTCTTAAAACTGGAGAGATACATAATTATGATTTAAATTCATGCAAACTTATCATTCTAATATCGCCTTGGTCCGGACTAACATAGCAAACTAATGTAACAATTAGGGAACTTTGCTTGAACTACTCCGCTGAGTGGTTCATTAAACTGCTTGTTAGAAACTATCGGTATAACTTACAGCTAAGTAAATAGTTATTCAAATAACAATATTGTGAGAGAGCATTCGTCGGGCTAAATTGCAAAACAGTCATCGAGTCCATTAGGAGAAACACGTCGCGTCGCGCCCCCTATAACGCCGCGCCCCTCGGCTCTATAGCTTATATATCCAGTAATCCAACATCAGCAATATTTTAATATGTAGGGTCTGGAGAAGTGATCCTCAGCTCTCCATTGCTGTGCAGCTGTGCTGTATAATAAAGGCGCCAATTCACGAACAGAGACGCGTCTTTTGCAGAATTACGTTTAATTTTAACCAGAAAACTGCTTCAGTTTAGTTTGTTTGCTTTGACAATAAAATAACAGGAACTTACAAAGTATTGGTAACACGCTTATGCCGGGTTGTCTTACATTAGCATAGGCTAAACATTCCAAACATTCAAAATAATAGTTCTAAACTTGTTAGTTTTGGCTTTAACCACTTTTGTGGCTTTGGTGGCCGGGACGCTCGATTTGTATTCGGACAGATCGAGTTCGATACTCACATCGGGTAACCGGATAATTTATTTACTTTTCGACAAATGCCATGAGTTCAGTGCAAAAGGTCAGCACTATTATAGCATATTTGTATTAATAGCTTGTGGTAATTATTCATTAAAGTAATATTAAAACTAATATTAATACTAATACCTTCAATATTAATACCTTCATCATATACTAAGCTTTAAATACGTTCTGTTTAGATCGATTTTTAAATTTTAGTGTTATAACGTATGTACACTGTGCACTGCATGGACACCAGACCTTTTATGTATATAACTTCGTTAACATTTTCGTGAGATAACCGTTCGTGAACCACTGTGTAGATGTCGAAAAAAACGAAAAAGGTCTATTATCGCAAAAAAGTGGACTGCCGATATTTGACATCTCAGGTACATATATTATCTAGGTGTGTGAGATATTATAGCGAAGACGCATCTTTCCACAGATTTATGCTCAACTCTGACGAGAAACAATTTATAGTTTATTCCACGTTAACCGTACAAATGGTATTTCTGTATGTAAGACACTTGATTAAACGCCACTTTCTGCAGAAGACCGTCAATTTTAACAAGTCACATAGTTTAGTTTGTCCGAAGAGCACATACAAATTTGTAATTAAGCATTCACTTATGTTTGCAAGATACTTGGTTCAAGACAGCACAGCCTTAAGAAAAGACAAGTAGTTTACAATGTGGACTAAACATACGTCTCAAGTGAACTTAACACACGCCGTTCAAAACACCTCCCAGCTTTGCGCTTGAGAAAACTATACATATATATATATATATACCATACTAGAGGATAGTGTTCAGTCGTTCAGTGGACTAAAAAAACACGTCGGAATGGACAGAACCATTCAACCAAATTCTAGGGCATCATTTTTTTGTTACGTGAAAAAACGGCGAGAGTTAACGAATTATTATTTCACCACCGGATTTCAGACTTTTAACTCATCAATGAGCTCTCTAAATATAGCTTCCTCGACACCGTAGGTTAACAGGCACAGTTTTTTTTACAATTTGAAAACATGCCAACTTGTAGAAAGTAAAGATAGGTGCAAATTAAAATACACTATCACGACCTGTCGCCGCTGGGTAGGCAGTTATAATACGCCGTGAACGAAAGCAAAGCGGAAAGCAATTACTTTTAATTCGGTAACGTATCAACACATATCCACTATATTAAAGAACTGAGTGCGCTTTACCTATTTTTTTTTTCTTATGTGACACCACACAATAGTCCCAGCTGCTCCCAACCATCTGGAGCCAGTGATACTATGGTATCCGCAATTGGGGTATGTTGTGAAGCTGGAAGTATTGAGGAGAAGGAGATGGGGTAGACTCTACCATAGAGGAAGGTTGGGAAGTACCTGACTATTCAGATATGGTCACCAAACACGGCTAAAGCCATTTCAAGAAACGTTTCGATTCTGAATGGTGGTCTTTCACCAGGGCGATACTGACAATATCTACTACTCTCGAACGTGCCGCAAACATACTACATATTATTTTTAATTAATAAATTGTGAAATAACACAATTTAATAAAATTAAATTTACTTGTGCACGCCGGGATTTGTACCCCCGACCTCCGGATTTGTAGCCAAGGATCGTAACCACCTTACCACGGAGACCGTCGGGTATGTTAGCGAGAAGATAGGTTATTTTATAAAAAAATGTTTTTCATAGTGTCTTGGTGTAGTGGACATACCTACTGATAATTCATACAATATCTACCACTGATAGATCCGTTGGAAACTCTACCTACGCATGTAATAGAAAGTTTGGTCCCAACTGAACAGAACGAAATTTGGAGAAGATTGATTATTTTGTACAAAATGCGAAAGGTTTTAACGAGATAGATCAACTTTACGACAACAGCAATGAGTTTGTAGTGATCATAAATCAGGGATTTTAACCCATTCGAAGGGATCGAATCAGAGAAAGCAGAAAGTGGGAGTAATTCCTTATTAAATCCACCCGAGAGACCCGATACCACACGAAATAAAATATCGAAACGGGGACACATATTTTATTCCTAACCGGGTGGAGTGAATGACACAGACATAAAGGAGATTTCATCACCCTTCGGCCCCGGCCTTTATTCCGATTCAGCGAATAAACTCCTGAGCCCCAAATTAATTCCTCTGGTAAACGCCCAAAATAATATGCTCAACAATTTTATCTTATTACATTCGTATTATAAAATTGATGGACAACTTTTTAAAAAATTACTGCTGTATAAAACAGTAAAAAAAAAATATATATATATATATACAGGGTGTGTCAACATGTACCCGACAGACTTTAACCAGTGATCCCTGAGCATATTTGGAGTAAAAATGTAAGTGAAGTTTTTGTCACCGGTAATTTTGTTTTTGTTTTTTGGAGTTGTATAATATATATTTACCACATTTCACTCTACCTAGTAACCACCAAACTCCCAAACTCCCAAACTCCCAAACTCCCAAACCCCCAACCCCACCCTAACTATCCAATACCAACGGTTTTTCTAATGTTTTAAGTGGAAAAAAATATATATATACGTCGCCGGAGACAAAAATGTCATGTATATTATTAGAACACAATCAATTATACCTAAAGCCCAACTCTGATTGTATAAAGCAGCAAAAGTTTTGAACGGTGGTGAGCTCTGGTATCATTTGATAAAATATGTCGGGATATGCGTGCCAAGATGATTTGGCAAAAACAAAATGAATTAAATACTAGTTAGTCATAGTTAGTCGGGTCATGTCAAGAGTCAGAATAAGAAATTATGTATCAATGTGGTTAAAGTCCCTGTCTGCCGATAAATACAGAAAATGCACGATGTTTAATTAATTAGTAAGATATATAAAATATTGTAAGTGAAGTCCTTTTAAAACATCACCGGTTCTCAGGGAGTTAAACATACAAAAGCATGTACATACAACCGCTATAGGTCTAGGTAGGTGCTCTTTGAACGAAATGAAATATGTGCAGATAAAAACATGCTCTCAAAAACCACGCCATGAGCACCAGAACAGCGGGGGCGGGGGTGGAACGTATTATTATCATTTATCTGCCCGCTCGCCTCACAAAACGCCGCCATTGTCGTGTCATTCAAAGAAATCTGCAAAGCGGGGTATTTTCTACCTGCCTCCCATCCGGAATTTGTTTTGGACTCGGTATTGCAAATAAATACGGCGAATTTGTAAATGTTATTGTTGACAGGCTTATTGCAGCAGTTTTTTTTTGTTGTATATTCTGCCCTTAGAGTAACATATATTGTTACTCTAAAATTCTGCCATATACCAAATACAGTTTCACAAAAAAAAAACAATGTTTCAAAATTACTTCGGCAACCCCAAGTATCGCCTATTTTGGAATAAATTATAGAACATTCATAACATGTGAGACTGTGTGTGTTTGACTCTCGAAACAGTTTGGCAGTAAACATCTACAAATTTTATTAGTTTTTTTTTTTTTTTTTATATTGCTTTGTATACTCTGTCATATAATGTTAATTTAACATCTAATAAATGGTTTCTTTGAAACATACATTTCAAAAATATTTAAAAAAAAAACACTATCCATGGAATTCACAGTTGAACGAGTAAGAAAACTTATATATGTATTCTATAACATACGTAACATATTAAACAAGAAAACAATTAAAATGGTATATTATGCATTAATTGAGTCCCTATTGCAGTATGGCATTATTGGGTGGGGAGGGGCCTATAAAGCCTCACTACAGCCAATAATAACAATTCAAAAAATAATAATTAAAATCATCATTAAAAAACCAAATACGACTTTCCTACTATAGAGATATTTCGGAAATTCAATGTAGCATCTATTAAGGAACTGTATAAAAGAAACGCCTTACATCAAATTTACAAAGAATTTTTCATCAATAAAATTCACTCCACTGACTGTATAACCAATATATTTAAAACTAATGGTTTAATAGCCATCCCAATGTTAAGAACGACCACGGCTCAGCACCACTATTTGTATTTAGGTATAAGATGGTTCAATATATTATTAACTAAAAACAAAATTAGTATAACCGACACTTTGAAATATGAACAATTTAAAAAGCAAATTAATTCCCTGAACTTAGATAATGATATATTGTACCCCTAATAATGTACTATCTAGCGTATAAATTACTATTTGGTTAATTATTATTATTAGTCTAAAAGTGTTTTGTTGATTTACGTTTGTATTTATTTAATAAGTTTTTAATTTTTATTTCATATCACCTACTCTAACTATGTATTCATTTTATCTTATGTTTGTAAATACTCCTCCCATAACCACGAGCTACTGGAGCTCAACTAATGGATAGTAGAATAATAATAAGAAGAAAAAAATCATGTATATCATGTATTATGTTTTAATTTTGAATATTTTTTTGTAATAAATAAATAAAAATAAAAATAAAAATTATCTCACTTACAAACCGTTCAAAAATAACAGATAGAACAGTAACCTCAGAATATTGGGTAGAATCGTCTGCTTTTGGAAACGACCACCGTAAATTTCTGAACACCATGCATACATAATATAAAAATATTCTTCTTCAATAAACGCATTTTCACTTTATGACATCATTGACCACCGTAAATTTCTGAACACCATGCATACATAATATAAAAATATTCTTTTTCAATAAACGCATTTTCACTTTATGACATCATTGACCACCGTAAATTTCTGAACACCATGCATACATAATATAAAAATATTCTTCTTCAATAAACGCATTTTCACTTTATGACATCATTGACCACCGTAAATTTCTGAACACCATGCATACATAATATAAAAATATTATTTTTCAATAAACGCATTTTCACTTTATGACATCATTGACCACCGTAAATTTCTGAACACCATGCATACATAATATAAAAATATTCTTCTTCAATAAACGCATTTTCACTTTATGACATCATTGACCACCGTAAATTTTTGAACACCATGCATACATAATATAAAAATATTCTTCTTCAATAAACGCATTTTCACTTTATGACATCATTGACCACCGTAAATTTCTGAACACCATGCATACATAATATAAAAATATTCTTCTTCAATAAACGCATTTTCACTTTATGACATCATTGACCACCGTAAATTTCTGAACACCATGCATACATAATATAAAAATATTCTTCTTCAATAAACGCATTTTCACTTTATGACATCATTGACCACCGTAAATTTCTGAACACCATGCATACATAATATAAAAATATTATTTTTCAATAAACGCATTTTCACTTTATGACATCATTGACCACCGTAAATTTCTGAACACCATGCATACATAATATAAAAATATTCTTCTTCAATAAACGCATTTTCACTTTATGACATCATTGACCACCGTAAATTTCTGAACACCATGCATACATAATATAAAAATATTCTTCTTCAATAAACGCATTTTCACTTTATGACATCATTGACCACCGTAAATTTCTGAACACCATGCATACATAATATAAAAATATTCTTCTTCAATAAACGCATTTTCACTTTATGACATCATTGACCACCGTAAATTTCTGAACACCATGCATACATAATATAAAAATATTCTTCTTCAATAAACGCAAATTCACTTTATGACATCATTTTACGTTAAATAATAAAGAATATTTAGATATATTTTTTTAATATTAATAACCAATTATTTACCTTCTCTCAAAACGTGTCACACTGTTCTTTTTGCTTAAGCTTATAATTTGTCTATGGTTATTTGTCATTATTGTTCAGTAAACATTTTATTGGAACCATTTGTTTCGAAGCATGTTTAAAAAATATTATTTAAATAATAAATCGCTTGGACATTTATTTATGTAAGTTATTTTCATACTTTTTTTTTAAATTATATCATTTTCCTTGAACCACCTCGGAATATAAACGATTGCAGCGTCATCCATTTTTTTTACATTTGACAAACTGTAGGTGCTTCGTTTTAAACACGTGTTTATATAATCGTATGCGCAATATTTTTTTAATTAATTAATAGGACCAATTTCATTACTACCGAAACACCATCAGGGCAATATAAACATAAACATTAATAATCTTTATAAAACACTCACAACAGTTGTGTTACTAATAAATTAAAACGAGGAGTGGGCGATACAACTTATTAGAAGACGGTTAAAGCTGAGGGCTCTAGCAGATTACGTGGGCGGGTAATCACTTCTGTTTACCCATTTCAGAGTACAAAAGTTTTATAAACCAACAAAGTTATAAATAAAACAAAATTAAAATAGGAAATCGATTATCCGATTATAGGGTATAATACTATACACCTCAAAATTCATGGAATAAATTTACTTACTATAAAATTAATTATTGAGGGAGATCCAATAAAGTACCTACTCGTATCTAACGGAACTTTTAAAGTTGTAAACCTTAATATTTCTATTTTTGAAACTGTTAATAAATGGTGGAATTCCATTATAATGATTAAATAAAATACACTTTTTTAAACACTTTTCCACTTTTTATTTTTGTCCGTGACCGGTTTCGGCCTGTGACGACTATGTTATAAACATAAATTTATAATATATAATTTAAGTAAAATCATGGTTTGTTATCCCTGATACTCAAAATTGTATATAACCAATAGTCTGAAGATAGCCGTCACAGGCTGAAACCGGTCACGGACAAAAATAAAAAGTGAAATAGTTTTTAAAAAGTGTCTTGTGTTTAATCATTGTAAACCTTAAGATTTACGAGTAGTGCCTACTGAATTTTTCGCTAAGCATAACATGTTATGAAAGTAGGGTACATCGGTACCCGCTGTGAGAGTCGAACTCGATCCATTCGACTGCTAGTATTTTAAGAAAACTGATAATAGCTGGCTTCACCAGAGTCTCTGGCTGAACAATTGAAAAAATATATGGATAAAAACGTATGAAGTTAATAATAATAATAATAGTTGGATGATTTGTATAGAGCCGTTTTTGTGAAAAATCACCTCAAGGGCGCTGTACAAATATTTCGTAACTAATTATGCACAAACAGACACAGAAAAACATACTTACCTGGCAGGTCGCTTCAGATGAACACAGTTTTATTAGAAAATTTATTTATAGAGATGATAGTTTTACATGGTTATTTGTTGCTCCTTTTCTATTGATGTTACATTTATTAGATGGTTGGTGGCACAAGAGGAGTTGGTATTTATTGAAATACTTATAATTTTTAGGACTGGAAAGTATTCATAAAATGAATTTTAGGACTCGAAAATATCTATAAAATTACCTTAAAAAGCGTAAGAAGCTTATAATAAATATTAACATTTTTTTATTTTACACTTTGGTTATTTACAGTGTTGCGGGCTGTGGGCGCATTTGCGTCCCGATGCGTGAATTTTTATTTTTTTTTTTTTTAATTTTTTAATTTATTTATTTTATGACTTTAGGTAAGTACTAACCGGCTAGCCTAGCTAAGCAATTTACAGGTGAATTTCTTCAATTTATGGATACGATTGTCTGAAAAGATGTGTTTATATGAAGATATTAAAACTCCGTAGCTCATAATGGAAATGACGCTGCGAATTGAAAAAAGTTATGTCGGTCTAGAAATTGGTAACAAAAAAAACTTGTTTTATTAAACGAATTTTAAGGCACCGGCGCTTACTGTTTTTGAGTTCTTAGTTCCACAAACAGATTCGGACCCAGAATACATTCCCAGGTTACGAATAACTTGACAATATTTGAAAATCTCCTACTACAATCACAGTAAATGCTCACTACGCCTGGGTGGGACAAACGCGATGCCAACTCAGCCACGATTGACCGGTTAAAGTTACCATTTTGGTGAATTTATTCATTTTGCTGAAGTTTACAAACTCGTATAGTTTTGTGTTATTGTCTAACTTTGTTAAGCTCCATTGTGGCGAAATTTCACAAAAAATGGCGCTATAGAAATTAACCAAGCGTTTATATTATTTAGTTTCAATATATTTGTTATTATTATTAAATACGTCAAGTCACGGTGTTTCGTGTACAGATTTATGTGTCGCCATCTTCGGAAAAGTCGAGTTTATAACTTATCTACTTAAACTTTGAAATATAATATCAATTATACGGCGGCGGCAGGAAAACCAACTGTGCAGCCAGCCGAGAAGCCGATAGCTAGGTGCTCCCCTGAAGATGACGGATATCCGATATTGATTAAGTGCTCCCGGACATAAACTTGTGATATGTACGAAAATTAAACTGTTTTCTAACAATTTACAGTATAATATAAAACTAGCTCTACTCTACGCATTTATCAATTATATCAGTTATTGCTTTAGCAATAGCTTTACTACCCGGTTTCGCTAGGGAACAAAATGACTTTTGTTGAATTTAATTTTTTCACAATTCAATGGATATCTTAAATGGTGGAAGTGATATTATGTGATGAAAATAGTTGCATTGGCATCAAGATTGAATTTTTGTGACGCTAGAGCTCACCGTTCGTGTGTTTTGCCTGCTTCAGATATCGGTCTATAACCCAAGTAAATCTGTGTTGATAGCGTTCAAGACGGGCGCAGAACCTTCAAAAATACTACCAGTCAGCCTAAACGGAACTAATATTACAGAAAAATCAGAGATTAAGTACTTAGGACACATCATAAAAGCGGAGCTCAAAAATGATGCGGATATTGAGCGATAGAGAAGATTCACTAAGCATTAGATTAGAGCAAATGTGATTTCTTGAAGATTCATCTACTAGATTTCTAACTAAATCTGTTTTACCTGTAATAAATAATTTTAAACACAGTCCAAATTAGAATTGGGTGGGAGTAAATAAAATCACATAAATAAGTCGTCGAAAACAGTTTGAAAATGGCATTTACGTACTGCCCCAGCTTATCTATACATCACAGCTGTGGACTAAGTTCAACAAAGCAAAAAAAAACTGAAAAGATTGGAATTACAGTATAACAATGCGTACTGGTAGCTTTTCGGGTAGTCCTTGTATTGGAGTGCCACTGAAATGTTTGCAGAAGGGTGCGTTTCTGGATCCGACCCCTACTTAGAAAACGGATCGTCAAGTACCGGACGGGACTGGCCACAAGCGACAAAACTGTTGTGATGACAGCTCTGGACTTCATGCAGGACCCCATTTACAAGCAATGAAGAGCCAACTCTTAACTAAAAGTTTTATTTGTAGTATTTTTTAGCCTGTGGGATTGCACCACCCGCCCGAATTCTAGAATAAATAATATATAATAATAAATATTTAAAAAAAAAAAGCGTCTACTTTCATTTGATATATATTATGGTCGGCGTGAGAAAATGATTAGCCAGCGGTAGAGATACCTAATTATGCAGAAATTATGACACGTTATAGGTCTTCCACACGACGTTCGACCATCCAGTCGTCCTTTCCTAAAGTTAGTAAGCTTGAGTCCGGATGGTCAAACCTATCGACGACATGACTTTTTTAGTATTGGGCAAAGCAATCGTGTGGAAAACCTATTAATACGATAAAACGATCAATACGTCTGATTGTGTTGGTTGTCAGTGGGTACATTGCGGAGTGGATGGTGGTAAGTTGGAGACGGGGTTACGCCACACTGACACCAGTCAATCAGATTGTCCGTTTGATGGGACAGACTATCGGAAAATATGGAAACTGAACGGTCAAGCCAGAACGGTCGAGGTGTATTCTGTACATATACCGATCGCCACACTCACAGGGGTATTATATTAATGCCAAGTTCGGGACTGCGTATTTAAAATTAATTTTAACAATCTACGTGATGGTTTATTTCACATCGCGGGGTTATTGCCAGTCCATAAAAATACCATAATTCCGCAATTTGAAAGGTTGACGTGCACTTTAAAAACAAATAGAGAAAAAATGTTGGTGCAATTATTTTGATGTAATTATATTAACGATATCGGAAGACCACAAACTTTAAACGGACATAGATGTGAAAATTTAATGAAACATAAAATATTATTTAAAGTGGGTCTAAAATATTAATTTATTTACTATTTTATGCGCCCTAAAGCTTTACATTATATAAAGTGGTTACATTATTCATACAAGTGTTAGTACTAAAACAATGGTTGCATACAAAAATAATTACTTACAATGGTTGATATTTACAAATTAAATTTAAATAAAAAATTCTCTAAACTTATCAGAAACAATATTTGGACATATATATTAAACATTGAATTTGTCATGTTAAAAATGTCAATATCACTTGTGTATTCGTTTGTTAAACTATGTGGGCGAGAAATTGGCGAATTTGCTTCATAATTTGTTTGTGAAAGATGACATTGAAAAAGGTCTTTATGCCTATCGTGTATGTCGTATAGGTATCCGTATGTCGACAAGACTCTAAATAACAGGACAGTAATAAATAAACTGAATTGAAGAAAATACATGAATGAATGATTCAAGTTATTTTAAAATCAGGACCGAGCAGGCGGGCCGCGGTACGCAGGTTAAAATTCGAGTACGCTGCTAAGCACAGAAAAAAAAAAACAGATTGGAGATACCACGAGTTTGCTGAAATAGGCTTTCAACTTTATTATTTATTAATGGACATGATTCTCTTAAGAGACGAGCTTCGAGCACTTTGAACGATGATAATATTATGAGAGAAATACGATCTATGACTTTGGAATGAAATTATAGTCAGAGGGCGGACAGGGAAAAGAGCGAGTATAAAGTATTTTAAAAAGGGCAAAATAAAACGATGCAGCTTTATATCACACTCCCCGTAACTACACTGTAATAAGTAAAAAAAATCGAGTGTTTTGTTGTTTTGACTTGAGTTCTAACTCATATATATTTTAAGTATGTTGTTGGTAGGTATACGTTATTGCACTTACGTTGAAATTTTGAAGCATTGATTATAGAGTAAGTTGGATAAATTTACTATTTTGTTGATACGCATTAGCCAGCGGATGCTAATGTTACAAATTATTTCCTAAACGGTTCACGGGATGACAGTATACCTCACTTAAAAAGTTCATGTGGACAGTTGGACAGAGGTGAGCGCCATTGCCCTCTGAGTGCCATTAGCTATCTCTGCTCTACCACGTTGTTTGATAGTAAATATTTGAAAGAACGCGCACAGCAAAATATCAGACCTCAAAATAACGTGGTTGGATACTACACTAAACAAACGTTTAAGACGAACTCCGATCTTTGTTTGAATTATGCGTGTATCATAGTGCACAGTTATTTAGAGGTATATATTTTGATGTCTATTACAATTTAAAGTACGGAATTGTAACATTAGATACCTAACATTACAATTCATACTTAAAATTGTAATAACTAAGTAACCACCATGACGTTTCTCCCAGGGGTAGGCAGAGGACGGACCGTCAAATAACCCTGGTCTTGGCACATTCATACATCGTCTCATACATACTCTTCTGTTATTCCGACTCTTCACATGACCCGACTCAAGTGTTTGGTTCACTTGGTAATGCCCTGAGTTCTTCTACCATTCACATTCGCATCATATATTCTCCTTACATGCCTTTCTTCGTTCATCCGCTCTACATGACAGAACCATCTAAGCGTCCCTCTCTTTATATTACTCATTATGCTTACATCAGCCTTGCATTATTTGCGAATCTCCACATTTTTCACACGGTCGTATAGGTGGCTTGACCTTTATATCCAAATACCTAAGGGATTTTGTAATAGACATTATAAAAACTCCCTAAACAAACAAACTTCAGTCTACATACTTTAATATAAGTACCTACTAAACAACTTAAACTCAAACCCTTGAAAAAGCACTTTAAAAAGTCTGCTAAATATCCGCAGTTATATTCATAATTTCAAATTGTAACGGTGCAAAATTTAAGGTTCGTTATTTCAGTTTGTCTTTTGTCTTTCGACTCACGGCACAACAATTTATTCAATATGCACCTGTAATAGTAAATACAGCCAGGATGAAATAGGGGCGGAAGGAGGTTCCGCTTCCTCGACTTGTGTCCGCTGGTGCCTGATGGCGGGAAAACGGCATAAAGCATGGAATCAAATTAAATTGCGACAAAATTTTAAAAATGAAATCGTTCTCGATTTTTAAGGCTGCAGTTTGGGAAATACAGGCGCTCGAAACAACCGGATGCGAGCGGTAATACCAATATTAAGCTCTTGAAATCTTCAGTAGTGGATGCCAATTTTATTGAGGCCAACGCGCACGGGAGATCGAGTATTGGTATAAGATGAATAGAAAAATCAACTAGACGATATTGTCGAACAATATAATGATTACATGTATATAATTTTATATAGTTTTTTTTTATTGTATCATATTTTTAAATCAAAACCTTATTATTTTATTAAAATCAAAGTTTATTATTATACATATATGTTTTTTGTATGAAAATTCATGCAATGTAATTGTTGAACCAGTCTATTCACGAAAGTGGGTAGCCACCAAAATGTAAGTTCATTAAATGTGACGTTGAGAAAGGTGACAAATATTGTTTTAACGAAACATTATTTTGTTATGAGCTATGTTATGGCTCATAACTCAAAACCGTTTGTAACAAATATAGACTTTCAGTATCTTATTCTTGTGTGGTTGGTGGGTTGGGTGACATAAACAAAATTCTTCGGAAAGCTGTACGTCTATCTACTTTACTATCAAATCTATAGAAGTAATAAATATATTCATACCCCCATGTGAGTCACGTGAGGAAGAGTTTTTTTTTTTTTAAATTCGGAAATAATATGATCTGAGAACTACTACTACTGTGAACAACGAGCCTTTACTATTTAGATGTAAAAGCTCTAGCAAAATGAAGGGGCTCGATGTATCCGAAAATAGACAGTAAGCTGTAACAAGTAGCATCCGAGCAGAATCCAGACAGAACCATGCATTAATGCAGTGATGTACAACCGGTGACTAGCGGACCGCAAGCGACCCATGAGCCCATTTCAACGTCCCGTGAGCCTTTTCATGCGGCTAACCTGACTAAATAAAATAAATAAAAATAATCACCATTAATTTGTTGGTTTGACCTTGAGCCTAGAAAAATTTTCGCCGGTGGCGATTTGTGAGTTACGATATTTCTTATTTAATAGCAATCGTTCGTATTTCCGGGTTCTGTGATCAAAATATTTAACGGATTCAGTTCAGTTTTACAAAATACGAAAGGGTATCGCGCCAAACTTGTCTGACTTCTGCTTCAGATAGTTGGGATGTTTGTACTGTATTCACATTTAAAAAATTTAAAAAATGTACACTGGTGACACCACTGACAGCAAAGCTGTAGGTTTCCTATCCACCGGCAACCCGCGAACACATTGAAAATTGATAAATTTCCCCTCCGGCTGAAAAGGTTGTGTATCGCTGCATTAATGAATACTCCGAGGAATCCTGCTCCGAGTGGCTTAGTCCGGTTCGACGTGCACGTGATAATCCTGAGGATAAAGAACTAAAGAAGATGCGATGCCTTGTCACTTGTACTTATTTATAATTAATTTCAGATAGAAAAATTGTTATAGGGTTGGCTTGTTTTGACGAAGAAGATTAATTTCTTTTAAAAAGTTCATTATCTTTGTGGCATGGAACACTGATTCAAAGGATTCACCAGACTTTGCTGCATAAAGCAATCTATAAAAATGATCCCTTTCTTTGTGGAATGAAAAATTCATATAAAATGCTAATTACTTAAAAAATAAGTCCTGCAAAGTTCTAAAACATGGAGGTAATAGAGCTTAAGATTATTGTAGACAAAGAAAGCCAATGTTTCTATGAATACTGCCATAAGCTAGCATCTAGATTAAATTGATATTTGATTACCCGCTAATAAGCAAAAGTGTCCTCGGATTAAAAATGTCCGAAATGAACTTGAGTAATTTTGAACCCAGCGCTCTGAGCGCTTTATACTCTTCCACTGTATAGTTACGCTCTGCATTTCTTTAATCCAAACATATTTCAGGGGTTATCGTAATCCCCACGACGAAAGCACCTTCTCGTGCCGTCAAATATACTTCTCACAAAAACTGAAAACCCATCAAAGACAGGCGGAAAAACCAAAAAAAAACTATATTGGTATGACCATGAAAACTCCACGCACAATTTTAGTAAGGTTTTTTGAAAGATTTATAAATAACATTTTGGTGTTTACATATATTTATATACATTTCATGAATAGTGATTGGGCGCCAGCTTGCATTGAGTCCGTCAATGTAATAGTTAATAGTTCCATAGACACGCGGCTACCAGGCACCCGGCACCCGGCACCCGCCGAGTACCCATCAGAAACCAATTTACACAGGCGACAGGGTTCTCCAAAATTATTAAATCAACTCAGGTAACTCATCATCGCCAGACGTGCCCCTCAGTCGTAAATTTGCTATAACAACTAGATTTGCGATTTCTTACGAACTTCGAAAACCCCACTCTTCTTTTTTTTACTTTTGTCAGGTAGAAAATACGCTTTTCTGCAACATTTTAAATGTTTTCATGAATCTGATACCTACGTTTAACACTAATAAGTAAAATCTTTGAAATTAGTAAGATTATTAAATTCAACAAACAAGTTTCTGTACATCACTTTTTTATTCGATTGCACCAACAATGCCTTCTCCCTGTTTGTATAAAATGATGTAGGTACATAACACAAGTTACAGTGGATCATTTCACATTCATTACAGTCAACTGTTATACTGCATTTTCTCGTGAAACTTCTTTGCCCACAATGTGAACTAGAATGAATTTGAAAGATTAAAAAAATCAACAGAATATGAACAATAGAATGATTGGGAGTTTGAGCTATTATCTAAACATAATATGTTTCGAATTTTTCTTTCTCTGAAAATTGTTCGTGCAACTGCCACGAGAAGAAATTTCTGGGATGGAGGAGAATACTATTATTTATTTATTGCTGTTTCCTCCTTCAGGCATTTTAAATTTGGTTTTAAAACCATTTTAAAACACCCCCTCAGGAAGTAAAACAAATGTCATAATAAATTACAATCAGAGCGATAGATCAGGGAGGCTCCTCAGCACGTCGTCTGTAACTCATCAAGAGCTAACTAAATAACAAATTAATTAAGATACGGCTAATAATGTTTCCATAGCAACCCTCGTTCGTCTCCGTCATCCGGTTGGGCGTCAAAATATGATTAACTCAGCCGCCGATCGGTGGCAGGGGTGATGGAGAGATTAAGGGTGTGAAATGAGTTTCAGTGAATTCAGGCAGCCTAAGCTGACCACGTTCAGAGACTCGGTCTGGCACCGGGGATTACAACTTCATTAATGAATGTCTAAGGAAGCGGGAGATAAACAGTGCAATTATTGGGCGACAGAATACCATCTAGACGTACCGACGATCTAAGCATTAGTTATATATAACATGTACGAGTATATAACATAATATAACTGGAAGGTTTGAGTTAGATATATAAAATAGGTGTGCACCAATTGATTCAGTGGTTTCAATGATCAACAGTAATATATTAATATGTAATAGGCCTGTAAAGTGTGAGACTTGCCATCTAGATAAATTTAGATGTGCGGTCAATTGGAAGCTTAATCGCAAAATTCATTTTAATATCTTAGTTCTTTGATTAATTTCCAACCAAAATTCTATTTAATGTTCCATTTCTTTTTGATATTCAAAATCATGTTACATTCGTTAAAAAAAAAAACTAAATACAGAAATTTTTAATTTAGGTATAGGTTTAAATTGCAAAGGAAAATTAAATAAGTATTTAGAAACCTCTGTGACGTATTACTCAAAGATTGAAAATACAATTATTTTATCACAAGCAAAATTGTATTCATAAAATCGAACAGATGGCTTTTAACTTTTGGGGCGACGATGTAATGATCTAAATGGAATGACAAGATTCAATCAAAAACATAATTTCCCGATATTACCGTATTTATTCATGTTTTCCTGGAACTATACCAGTCTGGTTATTGACCTGGTCGGATGCCAGGCTAATTTATCTTGAATTTATCATAAATTTCTTCAGCGAATCGACACTATTTATTCTGTTTTTCAATTTAATGAGACTTTGGTGAGCCATGTTTTCAGCCTCATTTTGAACCTTAGATTTATCTCCTAGCCGTTTGTTTATAGGCCATTCATTTCGGCGATAAGAACGAGGTGAGGTGGAACTTAAATAAAAAGGTTTTTAAAACTTGTAGGAAATTTTCTTACAAAAGGCGAGTTTCTTTTGACAAGATATTTTCCCCGAAAGTAGAATTCTTTTTATTTGGAACGTCGAAGATCTTGTTTATCGGAATTATTCGAGTGTGAAAACATTAGGCGAGCCTTCAGTGAACCCTCATAGCCGGTCTTTTGCTGGTAAAACCAAAGATTTATTTCTTTATTGGACGATATTCCTTACGACACCTTTCTTCTTCTTGAGTCGCTTCCTTATTCCTGAGGAACGTGACCCCCACTCCAATTTCCCTGGTGTACAAGGCTCCCCCACTCGCGGTCCTCCACACATTTAGATACCTATATAATAATATAACATACAGCCGTATTTCTTCAAAAAGTGTCAAAAGGGTACACTGATAGCTCCTCTAAGTGTACCTCTTTCGTATAAACAAACCATAATCTCAGATATACTCGTATAAGAGACAACGGAACTCTCAGCGGTAGGACAAAAATGCCAAATCAAAAAGAATCTAAAATCTGATTGTGGTGCCAATAATTGTGTTTGGAATACAAATATTAGTTAGGTGAAGTGAACGTAAGATGGCCAAAAAATACTTTGGTGCTAATTGAAATGAAATAAAAATAATTCGATAATATCTATCATTCATGAAAAAATCACCTCAGGGGCGCTTTACAACATAATACATTTAACGTAGAACTTATAAATAAGATATTTTTGACTAAGACTTTGTATCTGAGAACATATTCCCAAAAGATTTACCCGAATTAAAAATAATTACATCACAGAATTGTCTAATTTTCATTTAGGATATTCAAAAAAAAATCTTTATTTCCGTCAATAGTTGTTATAGCGTAAAATTAATGAGTGTTTACATCGTTTGTAGAAATGTTTACTACTTCGCGGGCCTATTGTAATTCATTCGGCCATAGTTATCAAACAGAAAGACATGAATTGTGTTACAAAGCCTCGCCCACTGTGCAAAGGGGGAAGAAGTTTGCACGGCTGTTTGCCGCAATACATCGTCACGGCGCGTCTTCAAATGTGATGTGTTTCACGCCTCGTGAAAAGAAATTGTGTTTAACAACACATCGCGTCATTTGTGTGTAGTACAGGGCTTCCCAAGCAAAGAACAGTCTAGGCTTGAATAATTATTCTTCAATAGTGATCGAACTGCTCTCAGAACCGACATAATCATTTTTTGTGACACCGCTCAATGGAGTCCTAACCGGGCGTCAGTGAGACTATGGTATGCCTCCATTAATAAAGCAGAAGCGAGAAGGAAATGGGGATGAGAGGTAGGTGCTTGGTAAGTACGCGCGTATTAAGAACTAGTAATTAAACAAAACAAAAGCCATTTCAAGTAACGTTCGATTCTGAATTATGGTTTCATATAAAGTTGAGAGCATCTTCCACTCTATTAACACTGTAAATATTTTAAATTATATCCCTGAAGAATCAACATTCACAATTTTGAACACAAGAAGCGGTCAAAGAGGTGAAAAATCATTAATTCATATAGATTCGTACATGCTGCACTCCACTATAATTTTACATATAAAATTACGTTAATGTTCTCCTACAAAAAGTTATAAAAATAGCTGGGATCTATAATCTCTAAAATTCTTACAAATTCTTATAAATAAATTATAAATTATAAATCTCTAAAGTTCAGAAACAAAAGGCTGTATATTAATGAAAATTAAATCTTGTCCCCGATTCAAAGCATTAGAATTTTTATGCATAAAATTTGAAAAGACTATTAATAATATTGATAGCATGTAAAAAAAAAATTACTGATACAAGTAGTGCATAACTAAATAATACCCCTGTTGTGCATACAACACTAATTTGCATGCGTATGCATAATAAAACCATTACGCAAAGGTAGACTAAAAAAATAATTCCTTCGAGGCGATTTTTTTCCAAATGGTGTAATTTAATATTAATATCATCATTTGACGTTTGCAGTTCCACGGGAAATACATTTAAAAATGCGTGAAAAACGCACTTTCACGTGTCAATAGGTTGAACTGTATAACATTTGACATTGGCGCGAAATAAAAAATAAACTGTGATTTTATTTACTGTGTCAGAACAAACAATAGTGCCATTATATTTTCAAATCATTCAATTCCTACATGGTGGAAGTTTGAATTAAATTGACCAACACTCTTATCAATAAATGAATTCAAAATTATTTTGTAATCACGACTTTATTAATATATTCATATCAACATGTTTCGAAAGTGATGCTTTCCTCATCAGTATTCTGTATATTCCTGATGAGGAAAGCATCGCTTTCGAAACATAAATATCAACATGTTTCGAATGTGATTCTTTTTCCTAATCAGTATTCTGTATATTCCTGATGAGGAAAGCATCGCTTTCGAAACATGTTGATATGTATATATTAATAAAGTGGTGATTACAAAGTATTTTTTAAATCATTTATTAATAATGACACTACAAAGTGAATACCAATCTTTTGAAGAAATTATAAAAAAAAGTTCTTATCCTACATGGGTACTGTGATAGCGAATACTTGTAATTTCTTAGAATATATAAATAATAACAATAAAACAACAATATTTTATAAAAATTTTACGGGTTATCAAATATGCTACTTTATACAAAATGCTTGGCATCCTAACTAACCATCGATACAGATAGGTGAAAATAATATTCTTCTTTCGCTCTTCTGCAAAATTGTGTAAAAGGCGGATATAACCTCGGTCTAGCTCATCAGCTCTGTGGCAGGACCAAATGCATCTGCCGCTAGAGGCGCTGTCAGTGTATAGGCATTTATATAGGAAGGTGTTGGTTACACGGCTGCACTCGATATTACATATTACCTCGGCTGATCTGCGCGTACTGGGATTAAGCCTTGATATTTGTTGTTTGAAACCCATCAGTCGACGGGGCGCAGTCATCACCCAAAGTCCGTCAGCCAATTTGAGCAAAACACGACTGTTATGATTAATATTATTGCTACCCTGGAGTGGATGTACTCCCATTTGAACCCAATTTCCGGGGTAGTTTATCTAGTCTGTGCACGATCCGGTGGGTTGAATTGGCCGGGCTTATAGATTAGGCGTAACACAAATCATTTAATCATAATAATGTTTCTTCTAAACCTCCGTGTAATCCTAAAAAAGTATAAAAATTCAAATAAGACAGCTCAAATTACCATAAAAATACTTAGATTAACATAGATTAAATAAACGATCATTTATGTTTACATACATTTAAAGATGTCGCTGACTGTGAAAGGGTAACGTACTGAGGGATACATTTTTGAAATCTAAAAAAGAAAATGCGGGTAATCTATAAAAAAAGGTTTCCCAACAATAAATAGTACGATGTATTTCTACATAAGATACAGCCCATGGGGTTTATAAAAGAAGCGTATTGAGTTCTTGAATTTATTGTATATAATTCGAAAAACTCCATTTTGTTTTAATAGAAGGAATTGATAATTTCATCATTAATAACATTATCAAATTTATTTTCTTTAATAAATTTTTTTATCAAATTTTGGATACAGCACTTTTCCGGAGAGTGGTAGGTAAGAACTACAAGAAAAACAAATTAAATACTTTCATAAAAATAAGTTTGCTTAAATGCTCATGGAGTAAATAGATACAAGAAGCAAAGTAGGTAGGAAAACTTGGTTGGTACAGAGTTCTTCAACCAACTTGAAGACATTGATTTTTGTCACAAGTTTCAGGCGAGTTTTTGTTTTGTCCCCCATTAATCACAGAAACGAGAGGCGAGCAGCCGCAACCGCAGCCGCAGTAGTATTACAAAATACGAAACCCCTCCACCGCACCCGCGCCCCTTCCGGCGACTCCGCGAGTGCATAAGCTTTTACAGACATAAACAAGAAAAGCAAACAAAAGCTCACTGAATGAACGCGAGGTGTGTGCACCGTGCATGTGGGGGAAAAAGCAGCCGCGGGCGAATTTATTTTTAAACTCCTGGCAATTTCACTTTCTAAATCACGCCGCGGCGTGACGTGACGCGCGCCATATTGGTTTCCGTGCCCGTCATAAATAATACGGCGGCACGCACAAAAAACACTCCGCGCTACTGTCACCTGTCAGCTAGTTTTTCTATACTTTTGTAAATATATACACTAACACACTCGATAGAGTCAATAGTAATAGACCGAGGGTAAACGAGGTTCAATAAAAGGTGGCAGGTATAAAAATTCCAACCGAAAAAATTTATAGATGTTTTTGAATAAATTTAGCAAACACTTTGTCAAATTAAGCGCTAATTTGAACGATCCCGGATAGCATTCGATTCTCGGTCCGTCGGCATTTGGTTAAATTTTGCAGAACATTATGCTTGACGGTTTAATCAAACAACAAAACTTAAAACTTGCCATAACACCACGTAATTGTCAGGTTAAAGAATCGACGGTTAATGGAGATTTGTGACATATAACGGAACGGGAGTTCATACACCAGGGCCTACGTGGTGTAATGGAAAATTACCATATTTTACAGTACGTATAAACTATTATTATAAATTCATATTCGTTGAATACATTATTATATTTATGGCACGCCACGATGTAACGAACATTGTTCTCGTTATGAGGGGGTTGAGGTGTTTAATTGTCTTCCTGAGAAACTGAGAAAGAAAAATATTATCTAAGAATGTTTTTCTCATTATTGTTTAAAAAATACTAACTAAGGAGCATAATACTGCATAATTGTATGCAACACTAGAAGAAAATACATTTTTCTTGTTAGGTTGTTAAATATTGAAGATGCTTGAAATGGCTTACGCCGTGTTTAGTGACAGATCTGAAAAGCCAGGTACTTTCGAACCTTTCTCTCCCCCCCCATACCTTTCAGTATCACAACATACCCCAATCGGGATGTTGGGGGATGCCATAGTCTCACTGTCTCCGATTAGCAGGGAGCAGTTGGAACTCTTGTCTTGTAGTTGATAGGTACCTTGTTTGACCCATAAAACCAAATTTTAATTGTGACAGCAATATGTGAAAAGGGGCATTTTCTATGGAATTTCGCATTTTTGTAAAACGTAAAAAGGTCAATTAATTTTTTTAAATATTATTAGTCGCTAGTTATGATAATATTTTATTTAATTCCTGCAATGGGATTAATATTTTGTTTTTGAAGTGTTTTAATTCACAATGCACATAATTTGTTACTTAACATTAATAATTTGCTACCGGTTTCGACATATCCGTGTCATTCCCTAGCCTTAAATACAGAAGTAATTAGATATTGATAGGTGGAGTAGTAGGGGGTGGTGATTTGGAGGAGTCAAAATATTAATCCAAATTATCAATATTAAGTAACAAATAATGTACATTGTGAATTTAAATTCTTCAAAAATGAAATGTATAGAAATTGGTACATAGTTAATGCTCAAGAAATACAAAAAATGGATGAAGACTACTAATTGGTATCCGTATCCGTAGCCACAAGCTACTACTGTTTTTGGAAATAAAATACCAACACCATATTCCATAACAATTAAAATCTGTGTGTGAATTCCGATCCTAATCCCAATGCAGGCGCAGGAAACACAACGTTTATAGAAAATTTATATCAAAGAGTCGATTCTGGAAACTTTCTTCGATGTTAGGTTAGGTTAGGTTTGCGGTGTGAGTAATTACTCTATAGTCCGATAAAACGAATTACATATACTAAGTTGAAAAGCCTTACTGGCGTCTTTAGCAGATTATCATATCTGTTACCAAATAAGTAAAAAAAAAAAAAAATTATTACATTATAGCCTGGTTCCATCACATCAAAAGTACATAATTGAAATCTGGGGAAACGCATATAAAATACACATAAATGAATTACAGATTATACTAAACAAGGTAATCAAAAAGCTATTTAACTTTTATTCTAGAACAACCACCAAAAAAATTATATGAGGAAACAAAACTGTTAACAATAAGAAAATTATACGAGTATAATATATGTCTCTTAATATATAAAATAAATAATAAATTCATAGATACAAACACAGAATTCACTACGTCACAAGTACACACACTTTACACGACAACATGATAACATACATTTACACGCCATACATGCGCAATATGGCCAGAAATCCATTAGCTACGAGGGGGGCAAATTATATAATTGCCTTCCAGACGAAATTAAAAAAAAGTCTAGATACATTTCAAAAGAAATTGTTCCGTCTGAAATTAAATAAACAAAATAATAAAAATTAACAAAATTGTAATGTATTTATTTGGGTAATCATTCTAGTTAAGTAAAACCGTAATTTTGTTTTGGCTGGAAAAAAAAGAAAAAAACGTCGAGCTCTTTAACGAAAACAAGAGGTTTATTCTAGGAATATGGAGCGAAAATAGATGTACAATACACAAAAAGGAATTACAGAGTATAATATTATATCTTGACGTACAAACACAAAACACCGATTCTGAAAATATCATGTTTCATGCAATTATACGTAGAATAAACAAATAGTTATTGAAAAATATTATATTTTCATAAGAAGCAATCACTTTGTGGTTTGACATTGTATTAAGTAAATGAAACACGTTGTTATAAACCACCGTTGTTATAATTCATCAGGGTAAATTTACCCTGATGAAGCTTGAGTTAAGCGAAACCGGTTGGTGAAAATAAAATATATTCGTGGTTTATAACAACGTGTTTCATTTACTTAATTAAGAAAAAATATTAGCTACAATTATAAGAATGAAAACTAATTTGGATACATATGACGTTACCCACGTTGTCATCAATTACCGCTTTAAATTCAACATTTCATAACGTGGTAACTATAAATAATATGTTTTACCTATTGGTATAGATAATAAATAAATAATAAAAACATTTATTTGTTTATAAGTTGTTATTTAACTTCTTTTTTTACATATACAGTTTTATGGTTTCAGTAATTGATAAAAAGTTCACTGCTCAGCTATACATTCCGGAGCCCGAAGTGAAGCTTGTTTTCAGCAGTGCCTATAGAAATTATATGAAAGTTAAGGTTACATTAAATCTCCACAGTTACAGAGAAATAAAATTAAAATAAATTAAATTTAAAAAAAATGAAGAATAATGAAAAACAAGTAAGACCCAGGAAATGTACACTTTACGTGACAGCGGTTCAAACAAATAGACGTACAATACCTCATAACAACTATTATATAGTATTTTTAATGAGATTACATATGTATGATTCATTAGCGTATGGTAATAATTACATAATATCATTTCATCTGAAGCGACCTGCCGGGTAAGTATGTTTTTCTGTATCTGTATGTACATAATTAGATAGAGAATATGAAGTTATATTTGTACAGCGCCCTTGGGGTCATTTTTCACAAACACGGTGCTGTACAAATCACTCGATTATTATTATTTACGTATGCTGTATGAGCGTATGAATGATACCGTATATCACAGCTGGCTGGGAGTGTTGATAAATAGAACCAAAACACCTTCCTTTTAGCCGTCTATATATGTCTGCCCATTTATTATTTTCTTCCAACAGACTTCGTGTTTACGTTTCGTATGTATACGACCTCCGATCCAGGTGCTGTAAAACATATCGCGACCATTTTGGCAACTTAAAAACAAAAGCACTGTTTATTTTTTAAACGGGTGTGAATTTTAAAGTTTTGACATACCCTTTGGATCTACTTTACATACGAGAGGAGTCTGATGGAAAATGAGCCTAGATCAGTAAATGTCAATCGATATAAAAAAAAAAGTTTTCTTATAAAATAAAAAAGTTTCAGTACAATTTTGCTCTGCTATAAGATTCAATCGAAGTTCTAAGTTACGAATTGAAAACAAATCTAAAATTAGGCTGTGCAATCTGTGCATCCAACCCTAACATAAATATTTTTTGAAAAGTAAAGATTAAATTATTGCACAATTATTATTTTGATGTCTAACTTATTTCTTTTAATTCATAAGATGTTTATAAACCTATAATTATAATACGAATATGAGGTTCTCGTAGTCAATATGTATTAAAAAATGCTAAAAGATGGCGTTCACATCACAATTTGAAAAAAAAATGGATTTTACTAAAAAAGGTGACGATATTCTGTTGTGCGGTTAAGGGATTAAAGATATCCCCTAGGAAATTAATAGAACGGCCACCCTGAAACTTTTAAATACCTTTACAAATCAAAATAACCTGAGGGCCTCCCTTAATTGCACGATATTTATATGTAACTACCAGGCTTCGCTAGCTATTTTTGACAGCCTTTTCAATAGAACCTTTATTTAAATGAACATTTCAAACCGCAAGTAATTCATGATGGAAAAGACGGTGCATTTTAAAAATAGTTGTGTTGAACTAAAAATTCCATACAGAAAAAGCCATTCAAGTTCCAAGTCGCCAGAGCTCACCGTTAGAGAGTTATCACTTCTTCATATACACTGCTTTCCCGCTTTGCATAATTGATATGATTGAAGTGCATTTTTTTCCCAGCGTTCCAATATAATTTATAACACAACAAACAACTGTGATTCTTAAAAATAGATGTCAAACAGAACATTAAAAAAATTACTTAGACGATTAATAATTCGTGGACAATTTAAATTTTTTTTGCTTTCCTTCAATCAATACTCTCATGTCAGTGCTTTGAAATGTTTGGTACCAGTCTAAATAATTTTTGTCAGGCTTTACGAAACTAAACCTCGAAGACAATCATTTGGTTTGTCTAAAATCGTGGACTCTACCAAAACTTTGTTCGGGCTTTGACTTGAATGTTCTCTCAAATGTATATTTTCGTCCTATTTTTGCCATCGCTCCGTTCATGTGTAATTATTTTCATGTAGCTCTTTTTTATCTCACTTCATGTTGGGTATTTTGTGTAATTAGACAATGGTCCGTTAATAAAAACAAAATAATAATAGTAACTTATTAAGTTCACTAACCGCAACTTTTTCGTGGTATTATAATGTTGACTTTGATGATACGAAAACGACTTTACAAACATTATGTAAGGAAGGTAAATAAAAATAAATAAGGAAATGCGCAAAGTTAATTAACCTAGCAGCTAATTCTTTGTTGGCTTTATAAATATTGTCCCAATAATCAGATTTCCGTCTCCTGCAGAGATTCGGTCTACCGTTAATTGCACTGCCAAAGTGAATTAGAATTGGCCGGCTTGAAGGGAACGAGGCAGGCTGGAGCATAAGGAGTTAATCAGGTTTCAGTGCATTAAAATCGAAAACATGAACGATTTTCTGATGGAGCGGATTTGCCGTGCAATATTTCCAACAATTGGTGGAAAATTTTAATTGTTACCGACGGGAGCTTTCAGTTTCTGAAAAGTCAATGAGGTGGACATGACATGACTTGCAGATTATTATTCTAAGCGTTTTAATGAAATTAGATTTTTATTGCTTTTATACAGTTAACTTTATGGGATTATAGAAAAGTTTAAATATACAAGTGTTTTCACGTAATGTAAAGCAGTGGAATAATAGCCCGCGTAATTTGAGTTGACCCAAACAACAACTCATACTTACAAATGTGTGTATAAGTATATATCTTATATACACACACAACACCCGACAGCGATTTTCTTGCGAAACGTCACTGAGAAACAGCATTTTTTCTTGCTCGTTGATATCTACTTACCATTTTTACCGAAAAATGGACAGTAAGTTTACCTATACGTTGTTCGAATTTGAATAATCGAAAATATTTACAGAATGTTATTTTTATTACATTCCAGACGAACCTGTCGCTGACCGCTGCGACAAAACGCTGTCACGTGAAACGTTTTCGCCGCAACCGTTAACCGAGAAAAATTGTAATTTAATCATTACACGGTACATTAGCACCTTTTATTAATGAAAAATGTAGTTTCATTAATAAAAGTGCGATTAAAATATAAGGTTTTTATTTTTTATGAAATTATTACGTTATTTTCAAACAGTTTCGAGTAACCATTTTTGAGAAACCGTAACGGTTTCGGTTATTTAAAAAAATAAACTGAAACGTCCGCCACTATTTAATGGTAGGAAGGAAATAACTCGAAATATAAGGAGTGCAGTATTATTAGAGACATCAATGCGTTTTAGGGGTTTTAAAAGCTCATTTCACTTAAAGATAAATTTAAAAAAAAATTTAACTAATACCTAAATGTTCCCAGAAAAAAACGTTCAAGGATTTGCCATATCCATAAATCTGTATTGAGCGCTTTAAAAGTTTTAAAAATGTAATATATATATATAATTTTCACATGGTTATGCAAGCTTTTTAACCAGTGTTTAGAGGAGGGTTACACGCCATTAGATTGGAGAAGGGCTGTGATTATGCCTCTATACAAAGGTAAAGGGTCACGTATGGAATGTGGAAATCACAGGGCTATTAGCCTGCTAAGTTCAGTTGGAAAGTTGTATGGTAGGATATTGATTGAAAGGGTGCAAATGAAAACAAAAGATAAAATATGGGATGTGCAAGGTGCATTTATGAGCGGAAGGGGGTGTATGGATCAGATTTTCTCATTGCGTATGCTAACAGAGAAGTTTCTGGCAAAAAACCAGAAACTCTTCTGTGCCTTTGTAGATCTACAAAAGCGTACGACCGAGTTGATAGGAAAAAATTATGGAAGGTATTGTCCAAGTATGAAGTGAATACGAAACTCATACAGGCAATCGCGTCTCTGTACGAGGAAAGCGTTGCATGTGTTAGGGTAAACGGTGATTTTACGGAGTGGTTTGACATCACAAAAGGTGTTAAGCAAGGCTGCGTAATGTCACCGTGGTTATTTAATCTATACATGGATAATTGTATGCAAGAATTGAAAGAGGTGGGCTTGGGCGCGGAAATGAGTAGTCTGAAAGTATGTTGCCTGTTGTATGCGGATGATGCGGTGCTAATTGCTAACAGTGTGGAAGATCTACAGTCCCTCGTATCTAGGATGAATGAAGTATGAATGAAGAACGAGCTAATGATGAATGTAAGTAAGTCTAAAGTCATGGTGTTTGAAAGAGAGATTGCGAAAACAGTGTGCAATATAGTTGTGAATGACGAATACTTGGAGCAGGTCAATGAGTTTGTATATTTGGGAAGTATGTTTACGAGAGATGGAAAGGCTGATAGGGATATTAGAAGGGTGAATGCAGGAAACTCCATTAACGGAGGACTGAACGCGGTTGGCGCAAACAAAAAGTTGTCCAAAGAAGCGAAGCTAGCAGTCCACAGTGGAGTGCTGATACCAACTCTGATGTATGGCAGTGAGGCATGGAACTGGCAGAGGAAGGATGAAAGTAGACTGAATGCTGTAGAAATGAGATCTCTGAGACGAATGTGTGGTAAAACCATGTATGATCATGTGAAAAATATTGAAATTCGTAAAGAATGCAAGGCTGATGTAAGCGTAATGAGTGAGATTAAGAAAGGGACGCTTAGATGGTTTGGGCATGTGGAGCGAATGAACGAAGAAAGGAGTGTAAGAAGAATGTATGACGCGAATGTGAATGGAAGAAGAAGCCGAGGACGTCCGAGGAAGACATAGCATGATCAAGTGAATCAAATACTTGAGTCGGGCCATGTCAGAAGTCGGAATAACAGAAGAGAATGTATGAAATGTGAATGAAGCAAGAGGTGAATGCCAAGATCGAGTTGTTTGGCGGTCCGTCCTCTCTGCCTACCCCTGCGGGGAAACGGCGTGATGGTTAGTTAGTTAGTTAGTTAGTTATATATATATGACTCCTTTAAGAGTAAGATTTATGATATTTCCCCAATAAATCAAAGGGGAAGGAAAACAAAGAACCTTACTAATTTTTCAGGTTTTCACGAACAAAAGTATTTTCTTGAATAGTTTTTGGGATATTATGTCGTGTTGCGCTCTGTCTATCGTGTCTATCATCAGGCACAATATACACACGGTAATAAAACATAATAAAACACGGCATAATATCCCAAAAACTATCCAAGAAAAAAACCAAACTCATAATTATATTTTTTTTTTGTAAGTTTTATTTATTATGTACTTTTGCTATTTTTGATTTATTAAATTCGCTACCGGTTTCGACACAACCGTGCCATTGACGAGCGTTCTTAAAACTAACTTAAATTAAACAAGTACAGAAACAAAATTAGTCACCATTAGGTGAGGGTACGAATTTAATAAATCAAAAATAGCAAAAGTACATAATAAATAAAACTTACAAACAAAATGTCTAGAAATTGCTATATAGTGAATGCCGAAAAAATACAAGAAATCATAATTATATGTTAATAACGATTCTGTCGTTTAAAAAACAATATGTATTTATTTTCTATTTCTTGGTCATTAACTATGTAACAATTTCTACAGCTTGTTTTTGTGGAAATAATAATAGCCAATAAAAACAGGGGAGTTGTCTTTAAAAAATATCTCACTTATTACCAGATTTAATTTCTCCAGTTCCAAAAAACAAAAGTTTACCTGACAACAAGGATACTTCAAATACAATCGAAAAAGGGAATTATAAGGATATTTCAAATAAAATCGACAAAAGGGAATCACAAGTACACTTTAGAATGTAATGAATGTGACGTACAGCAAATAAGACATAAATAAAATTTAAAAAAACTATGTTTAAAAATACTGTTATTAAACTATGTGCCTTATAAACTGTGGAAACAACTAACAAGTAAAATTAAAAATTTAATTATTTATGTCACGATTACTAACTATGTTTCCTTATTTTGACTCCTCCAAACCGGAAAAAACAAATTATTAAAATGATGTAATAAATGGACATTGTAAAATAAAACTCTTCAAAAACAAAACGACTATACATATTTATATTTACGGATTACCAGTTTCGAAAGAACCCTTTAATTCGTTAACTATATAAATACCGAAAGATACATTTATTTGAAATTATTACGTTTCAAACTGAGACCAAGTCAGCATAAAGTAGATTTTCTATGGTTATTTTATTCGAAACAGTGTTAAACACGTACGCCAAATCCCTCGTTACACATTGATTGTTTTTGTGTTTAATTCGTAGAACTCCATATAATTTTATTTTTTTATTTAGAATGTTATTATTAAGTTCTGTAAATATTTCTAGTTTTTTTATTATTGTGACAACTGTTTCGGCGTTTAAGGCATTTTTCGAACTGCGGTTAATACACATTGTGACGTCTTATTTATATGATTTTATTTATTCCCACCCCATTCTAATTTGGCATTTAGACATTTCATATTAAATTTCTATAACCATGTCCACACACCACGCTCCTAGCGTTCGATTTATTTTTAGCAGTCAAAAGGGCAAACGACATCAATTGTAACCGAAATAATATTTCGGCCCTTTGCAATGTTCAACTATTGATTGATACTTGCTCTCACTCGTCTAGGTCACACGTCGCACGCCTCTTAGAATCACGGCAGAGCTATAAATGTCACGAGCATGTTTGCTTATCGCACATATATATATATATATATATAATATTATTCAACAAATGCCATCGGCGGAGGAGCCAATTGATGTTTCAAATTTACCTGATACAAAATAAATTCAAAATCTAATTTATCGCTTGCCTCGAACAAAGTAATTTCGTTATAACGGCACTAGCCTGAATCAGTTTTATATTGTTACGATTAATGCGTAAATTTATTATGGAATTATTCATCCACTATTCATTATTTAATGGATCATCTCGATGGTACTGGCGAACTATAAACGCTAGCGTAAAAAGCGTGGGTACCTAATCATGATTCGCTTCAGTATTTAAGACGTAATAAAATTCATTTTAAATTGCCTATGGCGCGGTTGTACGAAGATTCACAATTCAATAGCGTTAGCAATAAGATATAATGGAAAACGCTCCCCATACAGACATTTTAGAATATTGAAATAACAACATGATTCTCATTAATGGAATATTGGTATTTGCTATCTACTTTGCTAATTAATTATTAATTGTTTTTGTGATGAATTCGTAAAGCTCCATTTAATTTTTTAGAAATGTAATTCAGATTTAATAATATTATTATTAAGTATTTTAGATTTTATCATTGTGACAGCCGTTTCGGCGTTTAAGGCCATTTTCAAACTGTGGTTATTGCGACGACTTACTTAAATGATTTTATTTACTCCCACCGATTTCGAGAAATTCCAGACATGCAGAAAAAAAATACTACATTGTGTTAATTTTGTAGAACTTCTATTACCAACGCTTCACTAAAGTGAACTTTAGCTAAAGTTACTCAAAAATAACATTGCTCTACAAACAAAACGATGGAATAATGAAAATTAGGAAGGAGCCATAGATAGATTCCTCGGAAACGCGAAATAATGAAGAAGAAAATACAAAAGGTAAAGACACCGTGATTAAATCAAATTTTAACTTTTTCCAGTTGTTTATTTTTTTACCGGACCGGAATCGGAAGTATAGCCCTGGCACGCCCCTGTTACATTAAACGTTAACTTTAACGACTGATAGCGGAATCATAAACTTATTTTTGACGGGGACCGTTTCATCCAGCTACAGGAATCTACAACGGAAATTCCACCATGGAGTAACAATTTAATTTAAATTCCAAAATTTATTATATATTGCAGTTTTAGACTATTATGTAAATAGCAACTTTTGACTTTGTAATTATTTCAGTTTCCTTCCACAAATCTTTCACTGTGGTATTTTTAAGCTAGTTTAACATAAGACTTAAATTTAACGCTTTTACCCTACGTACAGCGCCTTTAATGTTATATTTCACAAAAACAGTGTTAAAAATTAACGAAGGATTAATATCATCATTCATCATATAAAAAAAGAAGTCACCCTAAAATGTAAAAAATGAAGACATTTTGCGTTAATTGTAAAACTGTCACAAGACATACATTGTTTATAGGGATTGGAATGCTGCAGTTATTCGATTAATGTCTAATTTATTGGTGTATTTATAGCCTAACAACAGCAGGAATCTGTTTATTCTATGTCGATATTAAGCTCATATACATTTCAGTATTTTGTATAAAAATGAGGGAACGCCAAAGCAGCGTTGCAGCTTTCAACAAACAATGCTAGCCATATTTTTTTCGCTTTTACTAACAGCGGGCATTTGCGTTTATTTTCATCTGCATTGTAAAGCGATTCACTCAAGTGGGATATCAATAACGGGCTGTAAAACGTCAGACCATTAATAACTCATTTTCGTGACGGTTAAATAAAAGCAAATTACCATCAATTGATCACGTTAACCAAGTCATACATAATTGTTTATAAGCAGTAGTAAAATAGATCGATTAATTAGCTCCTTACGACAGCTGTAAAATCTCGGAAGGCCCATAGAGCTTTGCATTCGTTGCGAAGATAATTGCCCACCCCAGATTTGCTGACCCAAAAATTATTTCACAAAGTGATCAATTTGTCCGTGATGTTTTTTGGTGAATAAATCATACCTAGTCGCTGCTGGCTGAGTGAGAATATCGTAAGAATAGACTTTTGTTGTGGGATGGGAATGAGTTAGAGAAGAGGAAGATTAGATATTATATGACTTTACAGATCTAGTCACTAAGGATTGCTATTACCATTACAAGCAGCGTGTCGATTCTAAAATATGCTGCCTCACAAGAGCGATTTGGAGAGTACCTTCCCGCTTACCGAGATAATATTATTGTAATTAATACAAATTCTAAAATACGTGAATATTGCATTCTGTTATTCGTCGCCAGAAAACTATAAATTTTATCTTAAAGTCCCATTATGAAGGATGTCAAAAGACATTAAGAAAAGGCATTGATTCACAATTTGAATTAATAAATTATTCCCATCGCTCGGCCTGCCATTGTGCAAACGGTTCGTTTAAATAAAATGCAAAAAGTGCTAAGTGGAAGGGTCCTCATTCATTCGTTCAAAGGACTGGCTGGGGTTCGAGTCTCAAGGGCGGCGAATCACCCATCTGAAGTGCCGGGGACGCGGGGCTCAGGAGGCGGCGGTACAAAAAACCGCAAAACAAAGGGCCGATTGTGGCCGCCCTGGAATATTGAAAGGCGTCGACCGTACCGGCTTTGTGGATATTCGTGCCAAGACAGGGGTCATCAATTGTCGTCATTTGCTGGTGAGCTGGTGATGGTTATTAAGATGGTAGACGACAGCGCAGCAATACTCAAAGAACGATGTGTTGAAACAGGTACAGCAGGCGGAGAAAGACAAGTACACATATGGCCGGTATCACCAAACCAAAATGGAGTTTGAGTTAAGAATGAATTGAAGCCTTACGAACATAATCATTTTAGCTAAGCATTATTGCTAAATACTAATTATTGGCATCAGTTATAAAAATATATTAGTTTATGAACACTCAGTCAGTTGATACTTTCATTCTCATTCCAATGAAAACGTGACTTATTTTTCATGACTGTATATTTTATCACACATTTTTATTGCGTAAAATCTAAGCGGGTTTCATTGACAAGCCGGGGTTACCAGAAATTAACCAAAGATATGTTTTCTATTAAAGTGTACCCCATAAGAGGAATATTTTCTATCGGTGTCGGAAAGCAAAAACATTGTGTACACACAGACAAATATCTACAGAAATGCCTTTTGTTTTGTTTTGTGTGTAAGTGTTTTAAAAAAAAGTAGTTGCTGAAGGTTCGGCTTTAGTGAAAACTGCGTCAGGAACGAGTTGCATTTGAGCTAAATTTTAGCGGCCGATAGAGCCCGGTCAAATATAGAACAGAATCGATCATTCATTTTAGTTTATGTCAATCTTCACTACGTACTTTGAAATGATGACCTAAAATGAAATGAGGATTGTTACGATTGGCATATATTTTTGATAGACATAATAAATATATGTACATGCTATCAAAAACAAAGAACAAATGGGTTGCCAATCCCTGGGCTAGACAAAAAGACAGAATATGCACAACGACCACTTACATTCCTCGACTGGGACATTTATCGGCAATCGTGGAGGTGCGGGGGGGGGGAGCAGGGGATGATAGGTGGTGGGTGGCGGCAGCGAGGTGACGGCGGGGATAAGTGGTTTACAGCGTGTACACGGACACCGGAAATACTACATTTTCAGTTTCCACTTTTATTGCAATTGGAATAAGATTGCCGAGACCGCAGTCTTGGCAGGATTTATCGAATCTGATCAGAATGTCTGGGAATTCGGATGCGCCGGAGAAAATGATGCAGATATTAATGCATAACGACGTTGATTGCCCAATTGAACAGTAAGATGACACTACTATAACTTTTGGCGGGAACGAAATTTATAAGAAGTTCACGCGACAAGTAATGTCGTCTCGAATTCATTGTTTCACATGAACTCAATGGATATACGAGTACAGATGGGTTATCTGTAGTGGACCAAAAACGCATTTCCCAAAATCAATTTCGATTAATAAATTAATAAGAATTACTCTGTTTTCACTACTTTTTTCACAATCTTTTTTTTTTATTAATTTAAGACATTTTACAAAATATTACGCAAAAAGACCCGATGAACTACTTTTTAGGAGTTTGTCTAATAGGAGCTTGTTATTCAAAACTTATTCAAAATTTACAGTGAAGGTTACTTACAAAATATACATATCTATATAAAATAAAAACATATGTTACAAACTCAAAACATAAATATTTCGTAAGAATCTTACTCAAAAATATTTCTATAAATATATTTAAAAAATAAAATTAAAACATAAATGACAACAACAAATCGTACATCAAATAATATTTCCTAATTATCTAATACAAATAACCTTCAGCTAGCCAAGTTTTCAATATATTTATTAAGTGTGCTCTAGTCTACTTGGATTGTATATAGGGTTATTAATGTGCTGAAATATAATGTTGTACCATAGAATTCCTCTTACTGAAAGAATTTCGAGACTCTGATAAAAGTATGGAATAGTGTGCCCTTGTTCGTATAAACTTTAATAATTTAATCAATGAATTTTGCACTGTTAACATGATTGATGTATGTTTTACAGGAAAGTCCCCAGACTGTAATTTCATACCCTATAACAGATTACGCTAATGATAAATAAATTATTCGAAGTGTACAGATTGGAACAAAGAATTGAAATTTAAATAATCTACTAACAATTGATCTTAGTCGTATACAAACCTTATTTACCATATTTGTAAATCCCACTTGAAAAAACAATCAATAATGACACCTAAATAAACATATTCTTTCACAAGTTCAACATTTTCACATGTACGAGTACACGATGCCATCGTGTAAACAATCTATAGTATGTGTTTTTATTTCAGGTGTAATATATACCTTTGCATTGGGGGATCCTTACATGCATCAATTTAGATTTTTTTTGAATTTATGATTAATACAGAATCATTAAACCATTTTAAAAGTTCAATGTAGTATTTTTGTAAAAGGTCCATACATGTTTGCAAATCACTGTTTTTAAAATATAAATATCAATATGTGTCGAAAGCAAAGCTTTCCTCATCGGGATACAGGGTATACTAATTATAATGTGCATAATTAATACGAGGTATGTTCAAAAGAAAAGGTGAATTTTGAATTTTCGCGGGCTGTGTACATTCGATTATCGATTTTTTTTGTTGTTATGTTGGTGCACATATGTTTATCATGTGTTAGCATTATCAGCCATTTTGGATCAGTGGTTTGTTTTTGACAACTGGAAAGGTTAAACGCCCACATTTATTAGCATGACCTCTGTCCTCTTTGGAAATGAACTCTAATCCCACCGATTTAAAGCAACTTATTTTCATATAAGTTCACCCTATTTTGCATGCGCCAATAGTCCTCCCCGACAGAAATAACATAGATTAGCATTTGCAGGGTGTAGTACGTCGATTTGTCGATAGTCATCACCGAAAGCATACACCCCACCAAATTGAAGCGGTCTTCTTTTGAAATAGGTTCAGCCTATTTACGAATACGTCGATACGTCCATGGTCCCCGAAAATGTACTCTAACCCCAACACATTAAGAGGAACGGCTGCGCGGTCTGTTTCATACAAAACTTAATTTTGGATTTGAGGGCAAAATACTCACCTAAACCTAATTTTTTTCATCAAAAAGTATAGTAAATGTATAGTACGGATTAGAAGTAATTTATTTATTTTTGTTTTACATTGTGAACTATAGGCCATTAAAGGAATAGATTTCTTGGGATTTTAGAGGCAACTTTAACAATTATTTGGGGGCTAAGGGGCGATTAAAAAAATATTTACCCCATCTGCTATGAAAATATAATGATATATAAAAAATATATATTTTATTTTTATTTTTAAATATTAAAATAAGCATTATGGTGGACTTTACGGCCAATTTACGTTGGAACACAAATTTGCCGTACATTATTTAAAATATCGACCCAAAAAACTTTTTTTTTAAGAAATACAATAAACCCGCAAATAATTTTCTATGTTGCCTCTAAAATTTTGAAAATTGTTTTTTTTTTCATGGCATATACTTAATAATTTAAAACAAAAATAAATAAAATACTTCTCATACGTACTAGATATTTACAAAGAACCTTTAATTAAAAAATATATATCATTCAGTTTGGATGGGTATTTTGGCCTCAAATCCAAAATTAAGTTATGTATGAAACAGGCAGCGCAGCCGTTCCTCTTAAAGCGGTCTTCTTTTGAAATAGGTCCAGCCTATTTACACACATGCCAGTGGTCCACCCCAGCGTAGTTGAAGGCAGCGAACCGGCTAACAATTGCACGTCAATAGGTTGCCGATCGCGGGGGCATGTTTGCGGACTAGACAGAAAGGCTAAACGCGAGGAATCAGCACACGCGGAGTTATTCTTGCAATTTTCACGTAATATTTTGAATGCTAGTATAATCGACGATCAATGTAATTTTAAATTGATGAGAGAGAGGTCTAAAAAGTTTTCTTAATAATTTATTAGGATGAGTCCAATTTCTTCGAGATTTACTTCTTTTTCTGATACTGAACAAGCGTTCCGTATCAGAAAAGGAAGTCCGGAGCTAGTCAAACTATAGTTATATATTAGGGGAATATTTGAAGGTGATTGAGAAGGTTGGAAAGTATCTGACTATTTAGATCTAATAAGTAAACTTAGCTAAAACCGTTCAATCGGCGGGTAGTCCCCTATTTCCTTATATCTATTCTCTTCTGTATATATTTCTCAATTTACATGAATTACAGCAATTACAACACATAACTCCAAACTCCAGCCAACTCTTTCTTTACTCATTTTCATATAGTTTTAATTTTTATAAAAAGAAAGACAAACATTCTCGGGTAACGAATAACCTGACAATATTTGAAAATCTACTACCATCGCAGTAAGCGGAAGATGTTGCTTGTGTCGTGATGAAGGACTTATCCAGCCGAGGAATTGAACTCACGACGCCTGGGTGCGACCCAGATGCGATGCCAACTCAGCCACTGACCGGTTGCGACGTGTCGATTATGAATGGCGGTCTCTTGGCAAGTCGATACTGCGAGTATTTTCTACACTGAGGGTAAAACACAGTTTGGATGGAAAAATAAGTAAATAAAAAGTTTGGTGGAGTTTGGAGTTAAGTGTTGTAAATGGTGTAATTCGTGTAAATCGGGGAAAATATTCCGAAGAGAATAGATATAAGGAGACAGGGGTTATTGCAATTCGAACTAAAAAAACCGTATGCTGCTAGAACGCAAATTATGAAAATTATGGAGGTATATAAAATATGTTTTAGAAATAGACTTGATGTAGAAATAAATATGTAGTAAAACTAGTGTTCAAATAAGTTTAACCTGTCATAAGATACTACAAGACGGTTGGATTGTCACCAAGGTCAGTCCGACATGTGGTACGCCAGAAGTGGGTACGTTCTAGTTCTACCCTGCCCTATTTACTATTCCAGTGGAAACACTGAGTCGGATATTTATATTTGTTCAACTATTTTTAAAATTTATGAAGATGTGAAATTGGCAAAACACCAGATTGGCGTCAAATGACTAATGCCAGAGTTTTCCTGAATACAAATCACCAGGCCTTGTGACCGGTGTTGAACGCTGGACATACATAATGGTCCTCCGACTTTATATTATATAATATCTACTTATGTCCCATTCATAAATCTTGTGGCACGTGTTTGACATTCATCGGCCGTACATACGGATGGATTATGGAGTTTTTGGTCTTTAGAAAGAAATCTCAACTCGATTTTGCAGTGTATTGTTTTTTTTTAAATTTTTATAACGACTTGATTTGTTTTCATACATTGTCTATATATTTGAGTGCATAAATCGTGGTCAACGGCATAACATAAACAACAAAAACGTAGTGTTGCGGAAGGGATTTGAACACCGGGATCTTCCGATAACTGAACAATTACATAGTCACACACGCCGTGTTCTTCTAATATGGTGAATACTAACTGACTGACCATCATTATATACACGAATAGTTAAACTGAATCTTGTTTTAAAAGACAAACAATGTTTGTTCACGGATTACAATATCTGAATTCTACCTATTTCCATAACAAAAAGACTGAAATTGTAGCTGATGCAATAATAGAGGACTCGAATCCACGACCACAGGGTGCGAACCCAACACTCGACTATAAACTGGCATTTGATTCACTCGATCATACCATGAATTCCTGTGGTGTCCCCACTTCCCGGAATGATCAAGTTCGTTCTACCTAATCATCCCGGTGTCGCGAGCGTTGAGTTGGTTGATTTGGCTAACCATGAGATGAACATCATTCATGGAAATGCCGCATCCAAAACCACCGAGCTGTACACCAACCGCACCATTGACCATACACTTACCATCAATTGAATATACATAGTAGGGTGGGCCGTCAACATATGGAGGATTTTACTTTTTAGATATCGTTCTCCGAAGGTCTCAAAATTTGTGTAAGTATGTCTTTTAACATTAAAATATCTTTTTAGTTTTCTGATTAAATAGTACTGCTAGTCTCTACCGACATATCATTCATCCTAACCGACATAACATATCATTCACGCTTCAGCAGTTCATCACCCAAACATGACAAAAATAGGTTTTCTACATATTTTTCACGGTTTTGCCATAATCGCCGGCTGCTATCAGAAGTCATAAAAAAAAATACGTTCCTATGTAATCAAAAGACAAAGAAATATACCTTTTAGGTATGCTAATTGAGTGGGATGTTATTTATAATATAAACGTAGTTGTGCCATAAATATTTATTGAACTTGGGGTTGTCAAACGGAAAAAGGGCATGATTTTGAAGGGGCTGCTATCAAAAGTTAAACTTAAAAAATGCGTTCTAATGTACTCGAAGAGACAAAGAAATCATATATTATAGGTATTTACTGGTTGTGGACGATATTATTCATGATATAAATCACTATATAAACGTAGTTTTGTGCATAAATAATAAATGAACTTGGGGTAGTAAACCATTTTTTTTTAAATTTTGACCTCTGGTAGAAGACTAAAAGTAGTATTGATTATTTTTACGTTATCAGTAATCGAAAGCGCAACCTTTGAGGTAGCTGATACGATCAGGCGGATAGGTACTTATTTATACCTCAATTTAAATACAAAAATATTACGGCCCACCCTGGTGTTCTGTAAACACAAGGTGGGGGGTCTGACCAGATGAATGGAGGGCCCACAGATGAATAGACACTAATGTACACATTTGCATCGCACTCCATCTCACCGGGGCCAATTGGCTGTCACTTGTAACGCCGGGCACGGGGATCATTACTGCACCTCCATGACACTACTGACAGGAAGAATCGCAGTCATCAATGTTTAGGAAATGAGTTATCATGTAATCTGAAGGACAATCGACTTCCATATTAAGAAAACATTGTCATTTAAATACGGGGAAAACACATTATAAATGTAAAAACCTCACAGACTAGAGAATTTTAATTTTTTAGCCGAAACAGCTGTCACAATAATAACAACTAAAATACTTGCAGAACTTAAAAACGACTTTATTAAATTTGATTTATACTTAATTTAAAAAAAATGGAATTGTTCGAATTAAAAATAAAAACAATTAGTAATTAATTAATTATTTGTTTCGGCTGTTTCGTTTATAAAAAAAAATTCTATTATGTATTTCATATTTTACCTTTACCTTGTACTCGTATATTTATAAAGTGGTACATACTAAGTATATCTTTAAATTCATTTAAAATGTTTCTTATTCATTTTATTTAGAAACAATAATTTTAACTTTTTATTAAGCACTTACATTCGTACCCCAAAACGCCGTGTAAAACTATAGAATATAAGTTTCGATAGAATAAACATTATAAAAACTCACAGGTTACGAATACCAAGACAATATTTCAATTTTTCATACTTCCATAGTTTATTGCAGTCGGAAAATATTGCTTGTACAAGGATCCTATAACTTTGAACTACTTGGCCGCTAACCTAACCTAACCGGTATTTTAAACTTAACAGTGCAGTAAGTATACCGAGCCAGTCACTTAAAAAGCTAGAACAACTGTTATTTGCATAGTACAAATGATTTTCTGAAGAGATATATTTGATTTTTTCATCTGGCTTAGTTTATGTGGGAGATTATTCAAAACTCTACCTAATATTATATGGCCTGAAACCCCAAACGAGCGTTCTCCAAACGCATTATCAATACAAAAATAAAGTTCAACAGATAAAAAACAATGAGACGTAATAATATTATCATCAATCGTCCATGTTTTAATTGGAGCAGTCGATATCTCAATTCGTGTAATTAAAAAAAACGGTTCAGCTGTCGATTAAATTTGCAAAAAGTTATCGTTAGAATGAATCCCATTACTCGGAATCGATAAAGACATAAAATTATGTTTGTGTTTGGAAACATCTGAGCAGTCTTCACAAAGACGGCCGACGAAATGAAGTGCCGTAAATCTGCTTACAATACTCGTACGTAAACAAACAGTGCATTACAATTCTACAGTGCAGTAGTTCCAGAACGCGGCCCGTATTACGTGGTCACTTGGGCGGCGAGTAGCAGCGTTACGGATGTGTGCTCGATAAATGCGTTTTAATTTGGGGTGCCTAGTGCTTACATATGTAAACGTAATAAACAAGACGGTACGGAGATCGGGAGATCGTGCTAGTGACAGTCCCTGATTTATAACCCGGGGCGGTTCCGGACATGCGTCTACTCAAAACATACCACCACACGTAGGTACAGCATGGAATACAACATACATAATAAAATAATTAATAATGTATTACTCCGCGAAAACCCAAAATTCCACGAGAATTAATCACTGTCATGCTGCAATAGATATATCGTAATTTATATAATAATTGTTCCGAGAGCTTTCGGTAATTAGTTTTATAAAATGATGAAGGCTCCGCTGAGCAGGACGCGTAGCAAGGATGAAATACAGGCTTTTCAAATATATCATTACGCCTGTAGGACGAAGGTTTGTATAGAGCCTTAAACGTTGATGTTTGAACTCTATATCTTTTGTCATAAGGAAATGGAGGAATACAGCAGGAGATCTGTAGAAATTGAGGTGTTTACCTGAGGTTCCCGATGATTGCCATTAGATGATGTTTCATCACGAATCCGAGTTCCAAATTGTATTTGACAATTTTACTATTATTTGCAATATATATTTGTGAGACGGTTTAAGGAAGGGGTTGTAGGAAGGGATTTGAGAATGCGGGCTTAGAAAAGACCCGGATTAAATGTAGGAGGAAATACAGATTCCGGTAGCTCGTTCCACATATGAGCCGACTTACACAAAAACGAGTCGCCGAAACGACCCGTTCTCATGAAGACAACATCAACTGTCAACGGGTGTTCCGCTCGGGTCCGTCGAGTTTCACGCACTTTCACCAGCGCGGAGGGTATCAACCCTACTAGCTCCTTCGAGCAGGCTTCATTGAAATATCTGTAGAACAGACGCAGCATACCTACATTGCGTCTGTGCATTAAAGATGGCAGTCGGTCTATTAACAATCAATTGTCAATCAGACGAACCGCCCTCCTTTGCACAGAATCAAGCAGATTTTTTATTTGTGAGCTCCAGCCCAGAGGTGACTTCCAATCTGGTTGGAGTGTTTGGATAAATATAGTGATTTACACAAATCGACATTGTTTAATATTCAATAATTGATATTATTTCATTATCGGCCCTAAAAAAAGTTATAATCCTGAAGTACATCAAAATCTCCAATCAATTCGAAAAGCGATAACTCGACAGCTGTATAGGTGCTTGATCTAATTACGGCTAATGGTTTAACTAGCGTAGGTGTTAATTAATTCTCGAAGTTCAACAAACAAGTCGATTGCATTTGGATCAAGAGAGACTGATTAATTCAAGTCCTGAAACCCTCGCCGCAAGGAAGAACTAAATGTCAGATTTAACGGTGAGGATATTGGAACATTATGGAAAAAGACGAATAAAAAACATTAAAATTTAAATAATTAAAAAAATATATAATCTCTAAAACTTCAAAACTTTTACAGTGGTAAAATAAAGTATCATTTTTTATTACTTAGAAAATCTACGCGTCATGACTGATTCAATTAAATTGACGCAGATGATAAATACTTTGACCGCTAAACGTCAATTCCTGGAATTACTAGATAAGAACTTGCTTGATTGAATTGCACTGTTGCTAAAGGAGTTGATTAAGTGCCACCTCCCTAGGGGAAGATGGGGAAAGGCGAGCATTCAGATTGAAACGTTGCTTTAAATGGGCTTTGGTGACATTCAGTGACAATATCTGAATAGCCAGATGTACCCAATCCTCGTCTATTCATAGATTCTTACTCAATTTCCTCTCAACATTGCTTTTGCCTCAGAACATTCCAATTCGGTTTGAGTTAGTCCCAAAGGTGTGTTGGAACGATTGTGCGGTCATCATATTATATTATATTATATTATAGGTGTAGGTTACACTACTGTGGGAGTAATTGAAAGTCAGAAAGCGCATCTGAATAAAAATTAAAGTAAAGAGCACTTGGAGTGAAAATATCACAAAACTAAATACTGTTAATACATTTTTTTATGAGAATATTTCGTTATGATCTTAATAGCAATTTTTGAAGATTTTTTTTTAATCATAATCTTGGCCTATGCTACTCCTGCAGTGCAGTCCATAAAGGCCGAAAAGCTGTGCCTACCATGAGATAAACGTAATTAAAAGACAATAAAAAAAAATACGACAAATATCTGACCAAAGTGTTTGTTTTTCCAAGAATTTGGTAAGGAACTTGTATGATCATTTATTCGGTCAACAACAACAATAAGTAGAAGATGATTACTGATTACAAATTGGCCATTTTAAAATATTTTTTTGCGCAATTAAAAATCAACATAATGCCTATCTTTGGTCAATTAGCAATGCACGTCACTAATTTTTTTATGTAAAAAATCCCATTCTAATTAGAATTATTACAATTTTCACAGTAGGAAAGGCTTAAAAAAACGTTTTTTATTATTATTTTTATTTTTTTATGACTGTTTCGTGTAAAATAATAAATGGGGTGGAACACCATAATATTATATAAGTACACGTTATTTATACTAGATTAACAAAATAGTGTCACATTTCCTTACATGTCCATGTCCTATGAAGAGTCTCAGTACGATCAATTGAATAAACAAACAATGCTCGCAGAAAGACTTACTTGGCTCATCAATGCTGTATTTAATTACCCCACATACAACGTGGAGCAGTTAATAGTGGGACGAGGGACAACACGAGCTCTGCGAGAAGAAATGTGAACGGTGTTCAATTTGACGAATAAGGAAACAGACAAAAAATCCTCCCTAACCTCTTTATATATCTCTTCACCGTGTGTTACACAAAAATTACAAAATATATCCATCTTCGATCCTTCCCCACTCAAACACAGATATCAAACACGATACTAAGGCCAGTTGCTGAAACCCCTGTACATTTAACATTATCTTCACAAATCGGCAATCAGCGCCATATTTATTTATTTTTATATTTGTCACATCAAATGATAACGGTCCCCGTCAACCGCCGATTCTAGACCCGTGTCAACGTTTGATAGATCAGGCATAACGGTCATGAAAAGTTGACAAAAAGGCTGACACAGCTCGAGAATGAGAAGTGGCAACGTCAAAAAATAAAAATGGCGCTAATCGCCGATTTGTGTCGATGTGAAATGTGACGGGAGTTCAAACTAGGAATAATACATTATCTATCTAGATGGGTTGTTAGTTTTACTTTTGTCCCGGGTTTTCCGAAACTGATCCAATAGTTGTAAAAAAATTAGCAAATAAAACTTAGTAGGTACCTACGTTTAATTTTATCTAAATAAAAATTTTAATTACGTTTCGCCACAAAGTTATTTATTTACAAAATTCGACGCAAACTACGGCCTCGAGAATCTTAAATGGTTTCATACGCCAAGATGGTTGTACATTACACAAACTTTTCAATTAGGAAAACCATTTACGGTTTCGATTAAATTTTGCGGCCCAGCGTGACGCGGTACTTCCAGGGCATGGATCGCCACGCCTTGGGTAGTAATATCTGGTAATTTTCTTATTTCCATGGGGTAGCTGAAAACGAAGTATGTCCACAACACTGCGAGTCAAACAAACTAAAGAAAATAGGGTAACTTAATAAAGACGTCATTTAGAAAGCGGTGCGGGTTGGACTCTTATTGTATGGCTGTAGAAAATAACGATCCTTATGTATAAACAACAAAACACTTGTTTTACAATTTGCCAAAGGGCATATCGTGTAGCACAAAAGAAGTAAAATGACAATTTAAAAATCACCAGCAAATATTTACCACCCCTTCCTTTTCCTTAGTGAACAATAGAATGGCGTCTTATTATTTGTCATACATCGATATTTCAAAATTCCATAGCTCAATTACGTTACTAACTAACCATCACACCGTTTCTCCTAGGGGTAGGTAGAGAGGACGGACGCCAAACAACTCGATCTTGGCATACACATCTTGCTTCATTCACATACATACAACGACTCATACATTCTCTCCTGTTATACCGACTTCTGGCATGGCCAGACTCGAGTATTTCAATTACTTGATCGTGTCATGTCTTCCTCGAACGTCTCCGGCTTCTTCTCGCATTCACATTCGCGTCATATATTCTCCTTTCTTCGTTTATTCGCTCCACATGCCTAAACCATCTAAACGTCCCTTTCTTAATCTTACTCAATACGCTGACATCAGCCTTGCATTCTTTACGAATCGAACATTTTTCACACGATTATACATGGTTTTTCCACATATTCGCCCCAGAGATCACATTTCTACGGCACTCAGTCTACTTTCATCCTTCCTCAGCCATTTCCACGCCTCACTGCCATACATCAGGGTTGGGATCAGCAATTACGTTATTCGCTGAAAATAGTTGTGTTAACCTAGAAATAATAAAAAGAAAAAAAATCTTGGCGCCAGAGCACACTTCCGAAATTTAGACACCACAAGAAGTGACAATATTATCTAGTTACTTTCTAATGAACATGAACTTTTATTATTTTGTTCTTCTATCAGAGGTTGGCCATCATCAGACCAATCATCACCTGCAAGCTGGAGCCCGGAATAATTCAATGGAACTGTACTTGTACAGTCACGTAGATTTCTCTAAATTTCTACGATCATTACTTACGGCCATAGTGGGTCCCAATTACTATTCCACGCTGCATTTAGTGGCAATAAGCTAACCGGAGCCATTCTTAGGAGTATTGTGAATATGTTCAGAGAGGTTAAACGGTAACCCCAATACAAGGAGGAAATTGACGCATCGCTGAATTTTAAGGACTATATTCAGAGGTTTCAACGTTCCGATATATCGCACTAGTACTGTATCAAATTATAACTAGCCGTTGGAAATAATAGCTAAATGCCGTCAACACATAACGCTATTGAAATAATATAGCATTAACAGTTAATAAATTGAATATAATATCGAATTGTAATGATATTTGGAATGGTCTTTTTATGACCTTCCTACTAGACGTTTGTTTTGGATTTCCGTATTCCAAACGGCCGATACGTAGCGCCAAGCTTCAAGGAAATCTATCATTGGGAAGCAAAAATAGCATTTAGTAGTATTTATCAAAACTAATATTTTTCAACGCAGTCAACGAGTCAACCCGCTATGCATGCACCCGTTATATCAGTATTGTCGCCAAAAAAAGGGTTAACAGTTTCCACGTCGTGAGTAATGTTATGGAACATTTGGAATGGTCTTTTAGTTATGTACCTTCCTTACTATACGTTTGTTTTGGATTTTCGTATTCCAAACGGCCGATACGTAGCGCCAAGCGTCAAGGAAGTCTATCGTTGGGAAGCAAAAAAATAGCATTTAGCAGTATTTATCAAAACTAATATTTATCAATCCTAATATTTGTAACGCCTGTTGGAATATAATTTCAACATGCGAATATTTTTCAATGCCGTCAGCTGGGTACCTCTTTTTAACACTATTGGCGCCAAACATTTCAACGATGTTAAAGGATTATTATTATTATGTGTATGCAGGATATTCCCCGTTACATGGGATTCCCTAATACGCTTGGGATCATTATTTGTTAATTTTTGCTGTTTAGTGTTGTATCGAATGTATCGATCGTTTAGTTTGATTGTACTGGCTTGTCGCGCGTATATTAGACTTGTTTTGATAGTTTTACTTTATATCAGAATTGAAAACACCGAATTTGCAAATAATTGAGGTTGGATTGGAATTTATTAATAATTTATAGTGCGTTATGACTTTTAATAGTTAATATAATAGAATGGAGTATATTTTTTTAGTAGACAATATTATTTCGAAAAATATTATATAATACCTACGTAAATTAGTATTTTATTTTGCTGATTTAAAATATTATTAGTGCATATGATTCGACGTCTAGACTTATTTGTAACGTAGTATAAAATAACAATACATAGAAAACAACATACTCCGCTCTACTAAAACTACCCAGTAATATACACACAAGCATATTTGTAAAGTGTTTACTACTTGTTAGTGAAGATTGACTTATTAATAAATAAATTTGTGAAATTAGATTCAAAGTGAAAAATAATAAGTAATTATTATACTTACTATAAAGTATTAAACGGTTATTGTGTTGGAAGTGGAAATAATTAATTGAATGAAGTGACTTCCTAACTGCATAATATAATGGCGAAGAATTATCGAACTGATTTTGTGGAATTATTTCCAATCTGACGAAAATACATAAATCGCAAAATGTAATTTTTGTAAGCTTACAGTGTCATACAAATCAACAATTTCAAATTTAAAAAGCCATTGAAAGAACAAGCGCACGATAGAATTTTGTTCATTTGGATCTGCTACATCTAACGAAGTTGGATAAAAACGAATGTCTCTCTTTGTGCACTTTTATGGACCCACGTTTTAAGATGAATTATTTCTCGGATCCGGATACTATTACTGTGGTTAAAAACATAGTTCGAGAACTTATGTAAAGGGGGCTACCTACTCGCTCGGAAGGACAAGACTTTTCGCAAGAGATTTCGGAAAATCAAACCGAATCTTCAGATGAACCGCTGTCATTTTGGAATGCAATAAACTCAGTAGTGGAGAAGATTAAGCAATTGAATGATCCAACCAGTAAATTCCAAAAAGTATCTTGAAATGGATCTTCTCGATAGAAAAAGTTGTCTCCTGAAATGGTGGAAGGAACATGAAATATATTTTCATAATTTAAAAAAAAATCTTCATTGAACAATGTGGTATTGTAGCAACCTCCTTTCCATGTAAATGATTTTTTTTACAAAACTTGACAGATCATATCCGACCGCAGGTGCAGTCTTAAGGCTGGAAAAGTGCGGCAGTTGGTGTTTTTCGTAAACACGTATTATTTTTCAATTCACCATAATCTTACGTATAACGTTGAAAAAAATCAGATGCGCGAAATACTTGGACCTGCTTTTTGTACAATTTGAATGCTTTATGATAATAATAATATGTGTATGCACTATATCTATACACATATTAATAAAATAGGTAAAGAATGAGGCTTCCCCGAGTACGGAGCAATAGTAGACTTAAAATACAAACAGTCCTACGGAAAACGGGTATTCGGGCAGTAGCTAAATCGCTAGGAATAATCATCATCGTCTCGTCAACGTCGGCGTTATTTATAACGGTTATTTTCAACAGTTGAAAATCATCAACGATAACGGCTTTGGCGTTGGATGGAATTATCGTCAACGCCCAGTACTATATCGCACACAGCATTATACTGCCACGGGATAATTGTATATATGGATATATTAACAATTTTATACGTGTGTTACAATTTGAAAGTATGGACAATAATGTTGTCTAGTGTTTAGAGATTCAAATAACTGTGCACTATTTTTTTATATGAATACCGCACAAGAGTCCTCCCAACCGTCTGGAGCCAGTGAGACTATGGCATCCACGATTGACTTTATAGCAGAATTTAAGCAATCAAAAAAGGTCGTCTGAAAACGTAAGTTGTGAATTTAAAGCGGATTCTCATTTGACAAGATATGAATTGTACACATCAAATTAATATCAAATCCGGACTAATAAAGAGCAATTCACTTACAGGTACACGCCAAGCAGTTGTTGTTTTCATTATTATTGGCATACTGTATCTACCCATTGAAACGAGCCGGGGTTGGGTTAATGTGATCGTCCATTAGGGATAAAATGCGAGTTATGTAGTAAGTAATAGGCAATTGCGTTGAAAGCACGAGCTTTTCGGAACATGAAAATACGCGAGCTTCTAGATTGATTTCGGTTTTATACCTAATATCGAATGGGTGGAGATAAAGTTCCCTTTGATATATAACACTGTAACCTTGGAGTATTCCGTGAGGATTCACAAAATACACAGTTTTTTTTAAATATTTTCTTATTTACTATTTATTTATTTTATTGAGAACTCAATAATAACATTATTAAATTTGATGCATTAATTTTTCAAAAAAAAATCAATGAGTTCATACACAGTGTTTAAGGGTGGTTTCGTAAAACTTCAGGAGGTGATAATTACGACATTATAGAAAGAAAAGTATGTAATAAGAAATTAATTCTACTTTCCATTTTTCTTTTAAATATTGTCGATAACTTGTAATGTGCTCGTAGCTTTACAACACCCCCAGGTGTTTGGCGGTACCACGGTGTGATATGTATATTTTTTTTAATATTATGTTCTGTTCTTTGGTGTTGATGCGAAGGTTCTTTAAAAGAGAAGAAAGGACTTTCCAAGAAGATTAGTAAATTAATAACATACATCATACCTATTTTAACTATCAAGAAGTTGAAGCTAGAGTCCACAATGGAGTGCTGTTCCCAACCCTGATATATGGCAGTGAGACATGAAACCAGCAGAGGAAGGATGAAAGTGTACTGAATGGTGTGGAAATGAGGTCTCTGAGGCGAATATGTGGTAAAACCATGTATGAACGTGTGAAAAATGTTGAGATTCGTAAAGAATGCAAATATGTAAGCGTAATGAGTAAGAATAAGGAAGGGACGCTTAGACAGTTTGAGCATGTAGAGAGAATGAACGAAGAAAGGAGTATAATAAGAATATATGACCCGAATGTGAATGGAAGAAGCCCGGGAAGTTCGAGGAAGACATGGCACGATCAAGTGAATCAAATACTTGAGTCGGGTAATGTCAGAAGTCGGAATAACAGAAGAGAATGTATGAGACGTTGTATGAATGTGAATGAAGCAAGAAGTGAATGCCAAGATCGAGTTACCTCTGCGGAGAAATGGCATGATTATTTATAATTTTTTTATGTGACTCACAAGAGCGCCCCTGCGGAGAAGCGGCGTGATGGTTAGTTAGTTAGTTAAGAAGTTGATAGTCAAAGTAGGTATGATGTATCCAGTGTAATAGATCGACGAAGCGGGAGAATGTTTCCAGACGAAAGTTTGTAGCTCGTAGTTTTATCAACTTTGAATACACCAGGGGAAGTGTTTATGATTAATATTAACTAGCGAGTGCGTGAACTAGTGAATATTCCAGGCACGTTTTTCGTTAAACAATGGTGCAGTGCTCGTGCACAGGTCTGTGCATAAATATTGCACGTTCCAGGCACGATTTTAGCTAAACGATGATTCAGCATCCACGTTAGTGTTTAAATATGTACTGCATGTTTTCGGCACGATTTCGGGGAAACAAAAATTCGGTGCCTAGGTTAGTGTTTAAATTAAATTAACCACTACGAAAGAGTTGTAGGCGGTTTTTGACGTCATTTATTAATAAATTAATAAGAATAACTTTTTTTACACCACATTTTTTTAATATAGCATCGAGAAAAAAATTCCTGACTGCGCTAGAAGGGGTAGCGGGATGCGCCGAGTGGTGGAAATGGTAGGGAGGATTCGCAGCTACCAAACGCGCCACTGCTCATTCCTCTCCGAGTAACGGTATAGCTAGCACAGTGATCTGCGCAAAGTGTGTTTTGTCGTCGCGTCGGAAATCAAGATGCAACGTTTGCTGGAGCAGCGGGCAGCCATCAAATTCTGCGTTCGGCTGAAAAAAACCGGTATCGAGACGCTGCGTATGATTCGGGAGGCCTTCGGAGATGAAGCCATGTCACAGGCAAGAGTTTACGAGTGGCACAAACAATTCCAAAACGGCCGGCAGTCAATTGAAGACGATGTGCGCGTTGGACGACCGTCAACTCCCAAAACTGATGACAAGGTCACGAAAGTGAGGGAAGTGTTACAGTCTGAGTGTCCGTCCTTAAACGGTTGCGCGACAGGATTCGCCGCGTTCGAAAGGAGATCGCCAACACCTGGATTTTGCATCACGATAATGCCCTCTCACACTCAGCTATCGTCGTCCGGGAGTTCCTCGCTAAGCAAGGCGTGGCGACACTGCCGCAACCGCCGTACAGCCGACTTAGTACCACCGGACTTCTTTTTGTTCCCCCGCATCAAGCGAAGCCTAAAGGGACGCCATTTGGAGACGTTGAATGGGGGTGAAAGCCGCTTCGACGCAATGCCTTAAGGGGGTTCCGTCTTTTGCCTTCCTGCACCTTTTTTGGTACCCTGCCATCCAAGAGTGGAAGAAACGCTACCAAAAGTGTATTTTGGAGAATATTAAGTGTGTGTACGTTTATTGGCAATAAATTGTCTGAAAAAAAAATTCTCGATACTTTTGCGACAGACTCTGTATAAATAGAAACGCTTTTCGAAAGCAAAACTTTTCTAATCAGGATAAACAGCTTACAAAATTATGACTAATTTACATATTACAAAGAAGTTGTGCAAACAAAGTTATTCTTATTAATTTTTAAATTAACGACTTTTCAAGCACAATTTTAGTTAATCAGTGATTCGGCGCCAAAAGTAGTGTTTAAAATCTATACGCTCCAGGCACGATTTCAGTTAAACATTGATTCGGTGTTCATGTTAGTTTTTAAAAACTGTCCGTTGCAGTCACGATTTTGAGTGAACAGCGATTCTGTGTTCGTGTTAGTGTTCAAAAACTGAGGAACGATTTTAGTTAAACAATAAATCGGTGTCCACGTTAGTCTTCAAACACGTTACGTTTTAGGTATAATTTCCTTGAAACGTTGATTCGATGACCGCTCTTGTTTAAATACCCCTTGGCAAGTTCCAAGTACAATTTCCGATAAACAGTAATTCGAAACACGTGTACTAATGTGATCCCAAGATATGATGTGTCAATGTGTAAATATTATTTCAAGACATACACGTGAAATGCGAATACATGTATTCCGGGGGGGTTTTCAATTTCATAAGACCGATCGAGAGCGTATCAACATGTATTGTACGCATTGTGCAGATGCAGGCTTAGTACAGATCTGCCAAAAGTTCGCCGACTGATAATCAGTGCTATGCTTTTAGCTAACAAGGGATGGCGGCTGAACGAATGCGGCAGGTAGGTATCCCATTTAGCAGCCTCCCAGCCTCCCCCTCTACTTGAGTTCTCCTCGCTCGCATCAACGAATTCCGCGAATCAATGGAGAGACCTTCAAAAGGAAGAGCCAGAAACTAGTATATAGTACCTACTGCCAGAACATATTACCCGACTGATATACCTACGCACATAATTTGACAGCTGTAATCCCTAGGGAGAGCTTTTTATATTTCATGGGTTATCTTCGAACAACATTTTTTGACAATGATAAAAAAGGTCAATGCGTAAAGAGAGTTTTAGACGATTAATCGAGAAGCGAAAGTTCTGAAATATTGTGGCCATCTTAATAATAATAATTAAAGTTGGTATTTTTCTTAAATTACTGACTGTTGCATTAACTAATTGAACACCGTGCATTAGCATTGACATAAACGCGGTTGTAACCGCAACTCAACGAATAATAAATATATTACAAGCGGGACAGTAAAATACTACCGTCTCCAGTGTTACAAGAACATTGTAGGAGACTGACCCAACGAGAATGTAAAAGAGAGCACGCATTACCATCATAATAATATACATGATTTAGACTCCATTGTGCACCTGCATGTAATATTCATTAACATGCAAGCGTAATTCTGGACAAAACGATGATATGTATTTTACAATGATTAAGCAACCACTAACCAGGATTATAAACCCTTTAAGACAATTGGTAATATAGGCATTGCATGCGGATTCGAAGGTTTCTAAAATCAAGATAGAAGCTCAACAGATATAGCAAATCAGCAGAAGGTATTTTCATACCTGCGTACAAGTGGCGTGGCGTGACCCGATGACCCGTGATCCGATTATCGCAATAAGAGTAAAAAGATTTTTGTTTGTTGTTTGCTGACGCCTATCGAAGACAGCAACGTTATAATGAAGGGGATGAAATGATTTTCTTAGATGTTCACTGCGTTAGTCTGTCTCTATTTAATAATATTAAAAAAATATCAAACCCATTAACCGACTACATAGCACTTATTATTTGCAGTTCTTGATTGATTGGGAGTTGATATTTGTTAATTATATTTCATTAAGGGTCGACAAATGGTTAATCGAAACGTGATACGCGCTCACAAAAGGCGCTAATTCTAATATTTCAGAAGAAAAAAACACATTCAGCACTTAATGCTTTTAAATATCTATATCGAGGTGATTTTTTTTTGTGGGGGTATAAAATAAACTGTTATTGTAAATGGCTTAAGTACTTCGAGAAACTTAATCAAACTAATAAAATCCTTAGGTACTTGTTTAATTTAAGTTAGTTTTAAGAACGTTAGTGAATGACGCGGTTGTGTCGAAACCTGTAGCGAATTTAATAAATCAAAATTAGCAAATGTACATAGTAAACAAAACTTCCAAACAAAATGTCATCAAATCCTATTGTACTATTAAATTATCCGCAGATACTTTAATAGTACACAACTGCTGACCCTGTATAAATCGCAAGTGTGCCTCACTGTTGAATTTGGTGGCCACCTCTGGTCTGGAGCTCCAACACTATTGACTGTGCAGAAACGGGTGGTCCGTTTGATAGATTCCCCTATTTTAACAAACAGATTACAATCTTTAGAACACAGGCGTCAGGTGGGAATGCTGTCTTTGTTCTGCCAGTATTTCCCTTAGTCAGGAAACACGCCAAACTCCCACCCAACATCTGTACGCGTTATATGAAAACGGGTCGTTTCTACGACTCGTTCTTGAATTCAATAGCCCAGCTGTAGAACGACTTGCGGGCCTCTATGTTTCCTTCCTCCTATTCTCTCCTCAAAAATACCCTCCAGACAGCATCCTCAAAGATGACATAGGCCTTGAAGGAAATTATGTTCCTCAGGGTGTCCTGTGTGGAGATAATGTAAAATAAAATACTGTATATGCTAATTTTTCAACAATATATTCTATTTTCATAAGTTTCTTGAAAGACTTGAGCTTTAAATCTACAGTAAAAATTTATTCCATTTAATATACGGTATGTACACCCCCGCCAACTAACAATTCATTGCAATATTTAAAAGCATTAGGTACATGCTAAAAGCGTTATTTTCTACAATATTTCAATTAGCGCCATCTCTGAGCGCGTATTACGTTTCGTTTATATTTAGTCGTACGAGTTAGATATTATAATTTTCGAGCTAGATTTATATAAATAAGGTTAATTTCGGTTAATCTTTTAATGTTATTTATTAAGATTTTTCACAAAACCACGACCATAAAAATGATTATGAGCAATACTATTCTTCTATAAAACTGATAGAAAGGAATGTGACACATTCGAAGAAGCATATTTCTAAATAGAAAAAAAAAGCCTTTTGAGAAGTAGACTGAATAGGTACCTACTACAAATAATAACCCGAAGAGGGGTTGTTTAATTCTAGTATTGTCCGAGTTTCCATTGCTTGCTCTACGTGACAAATCAATGTATTGATCTGAAGAGAAAACCCAAGGAATTGTAGGGAATTCCATCGAATATTAATCACCATACTTCCTACAGCGCTAGGAACAATGAAACATAATTATCCAGTTCTAAAATATAAAAAAATAGCATATATTGTATTTGAAAACATGTTTTTTTATCCCAGTAGGTATTGTTTCGATCGCATGCTCATCATGGAAAACAAGTGCAATAAACTAGAAAGAGAACACAAGGATCCGTGTAGAAGATATCGTTTAACAGGGGATAAAGAAGACCAGAAAATATGAACCAGTAGCAGTCTGTCACAAAAAAAGACCAACAATTAATATGGAGAGGTGTACTGTGGGATCGAGTTGAATTGCCAAGGAAACTCAGAATAGTGAACTAGAGAGAAAACACAATGATTTGTGCAGGAGATTTTGGTAAGTGATGACAAGATAATAATGGATCAGAAGCATTCTGTCGCTAGTTGTCCAGTTCTGAAACACCAACAAGATGACAATTAATCTGGAAACATGTTCTTTAATCTTGAGTATCAATTGATTGGCCGTGGAAAACAATAATAATGAAAGCAATTACAGGCTGCAGACGGAGGACGGAGGCGCCGGCGCCGGGCCACAAAGCACGCCCGGGTATGGCCGAGTACAGCCAGCGTATAGTAGACATGGACGAAATTGAATGAATCAATCAAATGAATAAATTCAATCTCATGATATACTCTATCTAATTCCCAATTTGACAGAGAATTAATTCATGATTCCTTAGGCCTGCAACCGTATTTCTAACACACGGCACAATAATTACGGTACATATACTACGAGCGGCACCGCAAAGTAGCCGGAAGTATTGAGTTGTACAGGATTCCGTCTAACGTACATCCCGAGCCGTAATCCATAAAAACTCGTAGGCCATCGTTCGTCCCCAGAGCGCAAGCCGCCGCAAGTCACTAAGTGCTGAGTTCTTCCGTATTCGTTATCGCAGTCTGTATTCCCTAATTCGAAGAATTAAGAAATGTATTCTAAATTCAATTGTGATGCCGAAATCATTACGTCTGTAATCCGACGATATTGAATCTGTCCTTACTAGGACTGCATGGCATACGTTAGTCAAGTAACTGAAAGACACTAGTCGCATGTTCCTAATTTATTTATCAGTGACCGCGGCGAATCCGTTCGTCTTTAGTTCCAGCGCGGCCAAGCCGTCAGTTTGAGTAGTTGGGAGAGAATTTCCGAAGTAATTAATCAGTAGAATGCATCGATGTTATACTTTGTCGATCGTAGGAATGGTAGTGTCATGATAACAACATTATAGTGATTACGTCCTTTATTTTCTGTGAGTGTCCCTCACTTTTAGTCGGTTTTTGTTTGGTAATACTGTGTTTCAAAACGAAAGCGTTGACAACTATATTGAGGTGTATATACATTTTACATATTATTTATTACCTAGTTGAGAAAGATTGTTATTTTCATGTTCATTTTATTTTGAAATGTGTTATTTCCAACACTAGCACAATTTGCAATACGAAAAATCCCGTTTTTGACATATTTTATTTTATTATTACTAGAAATTTTTCATTTTTAAATGAATTAAGTGAATGAATTAAATTAACAATTTTACAAAACTGGGTGGATCAGACTGAATCGATTCACTATAGTGAATGAATCTACCCATGTCTAGTGTATAGTGTTAGTAGTTCTGCAGGGTTTCCTCGTTTATTAATGAGAAGACCTTTTCATGGCATTCAAAAGACTATAACGAAACTGCGAAAGGAAGCAGCCATTATGTGAAGGAAGCTGACTAAACTTAGATAAGTTCAATTAAATTAAGAGCTTTTATTAAAAAATATTAACTATATTAAAAAAATAATAACAAATGCAACGGATAACGAATTGGCGGGATATCGGATATCCGACACATGCCTTAACCGGATAGCCGGATATCCGGACAGTACTGCAGCGCCTTTGTAATTGTTCACAAAAATGGCGCCATACAAATCATCCAATTATTATTATTATTATTATTGATCTATAAATGACATGTTCAAAGTAAAAAAAAAGTACATTAAAAACTCGTTACGCATGGTGGTTAGCTAACTTTAACCAGCAGGTACACAATTTTTGCAAAGTTTGTGAAGGTATACCGATCATCTCCTTGTAGCAGGTACAGCGAGAGACTCTTTCTGAAGGTGGCAATGTGCGTACATGAAAGTAAGTCTTCATTCGCTGTAATTTGCCATTAGTAAATTTTAAGTATTAATCCAGTCATGGTTTGTAATAAATGTTAAAAGATTTTTTTTCTAGCTGTTTAATTTACTTCTCAACTATTCGGCTTCGGTGGGATACTAATAAAGTGGACGGATAGGTCGAATTTCGGATAGTAACGGGCTATCCATTTCTAAAAAATGCACTTTGCTAGTGAAGCTCTACCTAGTTATGCATATTTGAAAACATTTTCTAAAACATATTGAAGTTATATTGGGGTATAGAATATTCTGAAAAATATATACAGTATGAAGCATAAAAAGATTTTTTTTATTACAAAGGTTTAGTTCTAGTCTCACGAAATATCGAAAATCGATAACAAATCCACTGGACGACACAGTTATGTTGGGTGTAGATGATGTTAGAATACTGTAATAACACCTGCCAAAAACACATGAACGAAATAAAATTCCGTGAAAATATTTCTAATTTCCCATAATAATTTGTCGGGATGCGTATTAGTTGTGACCTTACTGTTATTACCGTGGAGATTAACCTAAAGGAGTTATAGAAATAAACAAAATATTCAAAAAAAAAACTGGAAGTTTTCTCACAATAAAACTGACTATTCAGTTTTACAACGCTTTCATAAGTTTTTTTTTAATAACGAAAGAAAGCATTAATAAGAAATGAATATGTTTTTCTGTCACTAATTATTATGAGGTGATTTTTCACAAAAACGGCGCTATAAAAATCATCCGATTATTATTAAGTGTCTATCAACAAGCATTGTGCGGTTTAGAAATCGGGGGTTTATCAAAATTATTAAATTAAAACACTATGCGAAATAATTGTATGATCAGAAACAACTATTAATAAATTACATTGATAGAGCAATTCATACGTTTAATTATGAATTATTATGTGGGTGACAATTTTATTCAAATTGATCGAAATCAACGTCAATACATAATAATGCACCGAATATGGTTCACGCCAATATTTCATTTTGGTAAATTAGTCCATTTAAACGTGGCTTCTACCGCAATAATATCACTTCGATTAAATCAACATCAGTGTTTACATTATAAATCAAATCACGTTGACTTTCCTTGAAATGAATTGACTTAGTAGGAAGTTTTATTATTAATAAATGAATTAAAAATTACGTTGTAATCACCACTTTATTAATATACTCGTATATATATCAACATGTTTCGAAAGCGAAGCTTTCTTAATTAGGACATATAGAATACTCATTATTTTTATTAATACTCATTCAGTTTTATTATTCATCATTTTGAAACAGATCATGGCGGAATTCTATTTCAATATGATTTTTTTCGTTTAAAAACCTTTAAAGTCACAATAAGTCTTATATCGCATGTACACTCCGCTTCTCTACACAAGCACACTGCTTAAAAGAGAAGTGTAGTATTGAAAATTGAATTAAAATATACTCAAATTCAAGAATATAAAATATATAAAATCATCAAAAAGTGACAATCGTGAATAAATCGTCAAATGTATAGCTAATGGTTAAGGTTGAATTGCTCATATCTGAACTACGAGTGATGGGCCTAACACACCATTCCAAAAATGCAACATTCCAAAAAAGCAACATTCGTGTTGGTCGGTTTTAATTCCAATCTGTTGGGACTTCTAGGAAATTGTACCGCGTGATCCTGCAATTAGTCAAAATCAAATGCAGTTTAAATTGGGCAGAACTGGTTGCACTGGTCTACACTGGACCGATGTGTATACAAAGAAATTCTGGGATATAATTTTTTATGTGAATTCCACACAAGAGTCCCACCTGATCCCTGTTAACCGGAACCAATGAGACTACGGCATCCCCAATTGGAGTATGTTGTGAGGCTGAAGGATATGGAGAGAGAAAGGAGACGGGGAAGAGGAAGACGGGAAATTACCTGGATATTCGGATCTAGTCACCAAAAACATTTAAAGCCACCACAAGCAACGTTTCGATTCTGAGTGGTGGTCTTTTACCAGGGCGATACTGGGAGTATCTTCCACTCTGGAATGTGCCCCAAGGATACTATTTACATTATTTTATTTTAATTAAACGTAAAGTTACACAATTAAATTAATAAAATTGAGTTTTCCACGTCGGGATTCGAATCAATCGTGTTATAAATGCAATCATCGTCGAACAGTTACTTAAACGTACGGGCATTATAAACTTACAGGAAACGGAAAAACCAAACATGAAAGACACTCGACTGCCGTATTATTTGAGAATGATATACGAGTACATAGTAAAACCAGCAAAAACAACTGGAGGACTGTAAGCGGATGGCGTAAACAAAAATGTATACTTTGTGATTATATATATTGTGCTGATATCAATGGCGACCAGTCTATAAAGGCTGAAAAGCTGTGCCTACCCTAAGAAATATGAACGATAAAAAAAAGTTATAGAAATTTAAAAAAATGTGACAAACTTCAGAACAAAGTGTTTTTTTCGATGAGTACGCTCATTTATTCAGTTGGCCATAGCAATCAGCGGAAGTTGATAATAAAATGGTGATTTTCAAATAATCAATGCACAATTCATACCCAAACTTTGGTCATAGAGGAATGAACGCCACTGGCTGATACCAACCCTGATGTATGGCAGTGAAGCATGGAACTGGCAGATGAAGGATGAAAGTAAAATGAATGCTGTAGAAATGAGATCTCTGAGGCGAATGTGTGATAAAACTATGTATGAAATGTTGAGATTCGCAAAGAATGCTAGGCTGATGTAAGCGTAATGAGTAAGTTTAAGAAAGGGATGCTTAGATGATTTGGTCATGTAGACCGAATGAACGAAAAAAGGAGTGTAAGGAGAATATATGACGCGAATGTGAATCGAAGAAGTCGGGGGCGCCCTAGAAAGACACGGCACGATCAAGTGAATCAAATACTTGAGTCCGGCCACGTCAGAAGTCAGAATAACAGAAGAGAAGGTGAGAGACGATGTGTGAATGTGAATGATGCAAGAAGTGTATGCCAATATCGAGTTGTTTGGCGGGCCGTCTTCTCTGCCTAAACGCCGTGATGGTTAGTTAGTTAGTCAGTTAATTTCGGTGATGAATAGGTTTTATACCTGATACATAATAAACAATTTAAAACTAATTAACTTACAGATTTCTTAAACATCTTTTACATAAAATAATTCTTTCAATAAGTCAAAAGCACTCAAGATGTGTTTTTAGGGAGGAATAAAATACAAAACGTGACGAAGTAGGTTCTATAAAATTTATTTACCACTAAGTACAATAATGAATTGTCACCCTTCAGAAAATTTCTCGCAAAAATATTTTACGAGTTTTTACATTTCTGTAAAACATTATCAAGGGTTTGTTTCGTATTATACAGCCATATTATAAAAGTTTATACTGGACACAAAATAAATATTTAATAAGAACATTTCTGCATGTGTCCAATATAGAATGTACAAGCACTATGTACCTACCACATTGTACACTTCTTCTTTGGTCGCTTCTTCATTTCTGAATTTTTTTTGCAATTACTCCATACAGGAGGCCCTAAGGGAAATAATAAGCCTGTCATCTTTGGGGATTCTGTGGGGAGGGTATTTTGGAGGGTAGGAAGGAGTGAACCTGGATCTTGAAGAGAATCCTCAGGCTCACAACTGAGGGTTAGCTGCCCCATCAACGCTGCTATTGTGCCGATTCATGACCGGATAGGATTCAGCAGTAGCGTTTGGGGTGCATTGGGCGCCATTCCCAACCGGACTCTCCCGGCTCATCGCCTGGCACCGCAGTGGATGGGTTGCATTCACACGTCCGTCAATTCTTGGATACCCTGAACTCTAGCTATCTACCAAACCTTTATACCTAATCCATCCCTTGCTTTCCCTTTCCCCTAAAACCCTCAACAACAATATAAAAGCATGCAACTACAAACGATAAATAACAGTATTATTACAATGGCGAGTAGTAAGCGTCCCGGTGCAGGACAAAAATGTTAGTGAATTTTACCAACATTCGGGTCCTGCACAATTTTTTTAAACTCCATTCACCACCACCTTTTATGCCAACGCCAATCTTCTATTCTTCTCCTAAATACAGATAGCCGAGCCTCCTGACGCCACCTATCTCGACTGCCGGGCTTCACCCCGTAGGCAAGTTCAGGCCTAAAGGAGGTGTCTGTTTGTATAGCTGTATCTAAAGTAAATGGGAAAAATAAAAGTAATTCTACAAAAAAACATATTTTTATTTGAATATTATTAAAGTCAGAGGTAACAATATATTTAACTAACAATTAAAATGCGGGACAAATTTTGCAACCAGCGTTCCAAACTTAAGGGATTATAAGGGTGTTATTTCCTACATGATTATTGTTGGGTAAAATTAATAATTGCCCGCTGACAAATGAATCGACAATATTAACCGTTTTAGTGCTATGCTTATTTTGCAAGTATGTACTCGTATATACATTGCTACAGATATTGTGTGTTTTAAATTTTAAAAAGTATAGTATTCAATAAAAATTCAATAACTTGGACAAATATCAATCAAGTTTAATGATTTTTTTTAAAGTATACAAATAAAGAATGAAATTTTACGAATATTATAGTTCTAATTGTAAAAAAAAAATTACACATTTCAAAAAATTTAAAATACAAAAATATAAGATTACTTCACTTCATAATTGTGTTTTCCCGCACAAAGTCCATGTAGTCCCTTTTTACAGCGAGCGCATATGAGGTTGGATCGCTTTATCGCATTTGCTTTGCTGCACACATTCATTTATGGGAACAAAGGTCTCGTCCTCCGCAGTGCCGCTGTCAATTGATACATTACGATCATCCGCAATAGAACTAACTTCCGACATGGTGAAAAATATCAATTCACTTTAGGGTGTATTTATTTTAACAGGATAAACAATAAATACAGTTATCAATACACGCGCCAATCGCTATGTACCACGCTCAAATTGAACACGTGCTCTCCCGAGGACGACAAAAAGCACCTTGAAAATTGCAACGCTATAGCGTTGCGTAGCTATTTACGTAACTAAAGCATACAGCGCGATAATGCTGGGCCGGACTTTAACGATTAATATCAGTGTGGGGCAATAAATCAGAACTTTCTAAAATCCGCACAGTATTTTTTAATTTTAATTAAGAAACCATTTTTTAAATTATTTTATTCATTGCCTTTTATAGAATGCATTGCATTACGCTACCTTTGTTTATCATCTGAAATAAAAATATCTATATTCATGTATATTAAAATATTCCGAACCTAGGAAATTTGGGGAAGAATCTTATTAAATTTGCGTTACTTACTCTCTACATGCAGTGTAATGCCGTATGCGTGTAATTAGTGTGTAATCGTATCAACATGATATGGTATATTATTGTGTATGTAGAAGCGGCAAGTACATATCGCACCGCTAGCCATATAGCGAACCACCTTTCCAACAATATGCACGCATGCCCCGGTTCGTCAGCAAGTTGGAGAGATGCAGCATATACTCGTATATTGCAGTTGTTGCGCCACTCTTGCATTAGTGCTGTGTGGGAGAGAGGGAGAGAGAGAGCTTATGGAACATTGTTTTGCTCGTTAGTAACATGGAATTATTTTTTAATCCATTCTTCAGAAGTATTCGTTCATAGCGAAAAGCTCTTTGTCTCTGAAATCGTGGGTGGCTGGGTTAAAAAAAAAATCACAATAAGAGCATCAATTAAAAAATACAATGAATTCCACCTTAAATTTAGCGACTGGTTGTGTACGAAAATGGGGATTCCGATTATGCCTGTGTAGCCTTATAAATGGTACACCGCTTTTAAAACGGTATTGAATGTATACTAATAAATTACTGCGATTGAGGAGTAGGCTGCAATAAGGGCAATTTTGCAAAAATGTTAAATAAAGTTACGAGTGTTTAATTCATACAAATCTGCTTACACTTGGCAATATTTTTTCCATCTTCCTGGCAAGTCTGCATCTGGGTCGGTAGTGCAGGTATCTATCTGCATGTGAGTTTTTACTGCCATATTTTAAAGGTAGGAATTAAAAAAGCGATTCTTCGGAAAGGGGGCAATTTGGCTTTATTGCCCCTATTGCAACCTGATACTCAATTTACATATTAAAATACTATACAAACTACGGAGCTAGTGTTCACTCCAACAATTTACTGTCGTAGACTAGCGGAATAACCTCAGCAATCCACTGTGACTTATACCAACTCTCCTCCACCATACGAAAAAGAAGGCTTTAATTAATTTGGTGGTCGTAAGAGTCAATATGTAAAAATAAAGCATACAGGACAATCGAAAATAATAAAAAAACAATAATCTAAGCTTGATAAATTTCAAAAGAGGGATGAACGAATTGTTTCTGCCTAGTTTATAAATTATTGTTAACTACAACTTTTACATTATTTACTTATTTGTTATTAATGTCAATATTTACTTTGTGGATATTGCATTATTTTTTTCTGTTACTGTGTATTTTTAGCTTTGGTGCAGTTTTTTAAAAATTTTCTTTTACAAGTGTAACTTAACTTTTGTCGTAGCCTTTCAAGTATAACTTAAATTTTTTCAAGTGTAATTTAACGTTTGCACATGTTTTCTAGTTTTTCTTATGTGATTTTAAAAATAATGTAAAAATCTGTATGTAAAAGCCCCGTGCGTGGGGGGCGTGAAATTAGTATAATAAATAAATAGGTTCAGTGTGAGAATAATAACAACATTTAGTATCTAGTTCGAAGTCTAATGTAGAAAGACAGTAATAGCATTGTGAAACGGCATCAAAGTAGTAAGATGCGCCCAGGTTGGTGGCGAGTTAGAGTTATAGCGCAATCCTTCCAAGCAGTTATAGTTGTGTCACTCATAGCCGACTGCTGGGGTGGGTCTTCTAGGGTAGTCTGTAGGGGTGGCCTGTTGGGGTGGCCTGTTGGGGTGGCCTGTTTGATGGGGGGCGCACTTGGTTCCGCGCGCGCTCGAGACTCGACACTCCAAGTAAACTCACACTCCAAGCGCGCCTTCCAGCGGCGAGGTCTTATGCTGAACTTCGTTACCACGTGAGGTAAACGTAGAAGATCCAAAATTGCATGATTATGCAAAAGGTTATATTACATTGTTGACTTTAAGTTATGTGGGCTAGCCTGAAGATAAGGCTTGCAACTCTGTACAAGATATGACTGATCGGAAGATAACGAAATGGAAATTAACACATGAATTAATAACAATATGTGCTGTAAATAAATCGGCCATTTACCCATCGTTTTTAGGGGTAAGAGAGCCCGCAAATTGCCTGTGATTTAGTTTTTTTTTGTTTTTTTTTTTGGAACATTTACAGATTATTAAAATTATCATACAAACTGAACATAGGGAAGTGTTAAAGAATCCAGTTTAAAATGTTAACAGGATGCATTATTTTTGGTTTAGTTAGCACTTGGTAGGGATGCTAAACAATTAAAAGAAATAAGGGAAATAGAACATAAAGCATAATATAACAAAGAGAAAAAATATTTTTTAATAAAAATAAAGCATGTTATAACGTTTCTAATAACACCATAAGGTATAAAACATAATATAGGATATAGAAAGGGAATTTTTTTTTAACGTTATAAAGCAAGTTAAAATACACAATACGAGAAAAGTTTATAACGGCTTCCAAACTTAATTGGCGGACGGAGACGAAGCTAAATAACTACCCTAGATGGATTCTCGAATAAATATACATATACATAATAATTCTTCTAGAGTAATGAACTCCAGTGAAGAATATTACAGATTAAAAAATATAATCATACCAACAAACACCGATGATGAACAAACAAGTTTTTTAATTTTTTTTTTAATATAATTACATAGAATTTATAAACCGTTATTTAAAAATGAAAAAAACACCACCTCATCAAAACGCTCTGTTTGGTTGGCATCGTTGGGCTGACATTGTGAATAATTATTATTTAAACGAAGGTTTGGTATAAAGCGCACTTCGGTTGAAATATTACTAAATCGTGTTATAATAGTAAATGTGATGTTAATGTTATCGCCCTTTTTGCAGAAATTGAAAATTTCAGACATTTATGATCCTCGAGGTATCAGTTTATGTCGGTTCCGAGAGAACATGATACATTTTAAAAGCCTCTTTTGGACGAAAACTCCCATAGCCCAGTGGTATAGGCACGTAATCCGAAAGGTTGCGGGTTGGTTTCCCTCGATTTTTCTAAACAAATCTAGTAATATATCTATAGAAGTTCTCACTTCTGTCTCATTCGTACATCTAATAAAGCACGTTCGCTATTATTAAACTCTAAATTAGGACCACACAATCAGGTGGATCGTTCGGTCGTGCCATCTCTTGCAATCCCAAGTCGTGCTAATAATATAAACGCATAAATCAAAACTGTGTTATTTATGTATTTTTTCGTAACTTGTTTAAGACATGTGGTAAGATAACACTTCCTCGTCTTGAACTAATTATATTCTTAAATGAAAAACGTTCTTCGTTTAAAACCACTTTATTTTTTAAACAAACAATTTTTTTTCTTCATCAAGTATAATGTCGAGACACTAAGTGAATGCTCTTTTCGATAATAACATATTTATCGCTAAACTAAAGCGGGTTTAGTTAGTTGAGAATAAGGCTTTTGGCCTTGGCGAGGAGGGCAGGGGTTGAGTGCACCTTGAGAATTTTCCCGTGACGTCACGAGCGGTGTAAACCCAATACCAAAAAAAAAACAGTCAGATGGGGCGGAAAACATTGTCGAATGCGGAAATATACCTACTGTAGTGATTTCCATATAAATCTGATGCTAAGCAAGATAAAAACGAAAGAAAAAAGTGGAAAAGAAACAACGTTTTTTCGATGAAAACATAAGGTTTAGTTTTCAGAAGGTAAATGAAAGAAAAGACAATTTTAATTCGAATCAATACGTAATTTTATAGCACAAATTTCCAGCTATGTTAAACTGTTGGAATCTAAATATAGCATAAAGTCATTCTCTCCGTGGTTTTGAAGATCAAATCAATTGTTACAGAAACATTAGGAGGAATGTAACAATAATTATTATGAAAGCCAAAACCCATAAAAAATTCGAAATTCAATCGTTCAACTTTCAACACCAATTCGTTTGTGTGGCTTTTTCTAGCTGAAGTACTTACGTTCAAAAAAAGTAAATAATAAACTTGAGGATTATATCAAAGTAACTAATGCTAAATGCGACACGAGTTTGCTAACTTCTCACTGGGCAGTACTGCCGCCATTCGTCGATGTACGAAGGTCGTGTAAATAACCGGCCTAAGCTTAGAGCTTAGTAAGTTTGGCTTAAATTAAATATTAAAGCAATTCTACAACGTGTTATACATGGACACAAGCTTTACGATTGTTATTTTTTAAGACTGAAACATTGAATACGCAGACTTATTTGCACTGCTATAAAAACATGCATGTGCACTGAATGAAATTTTGCAATTTCATTGTGTGCACTCTGCTATAATTACAGTTTACGTTTGCTCAACCTTATGTGACATTACATTTATTATGACAAATAAAATGCTATAAGTATAATTACTCACTCAAAACTAGAACGCTGACTTAAAAGTGGTCCTCTTACAAAATTTATAAAGAAAGTACTATCAGATGACTTGCATGTTTATAAAAGTATATTGTTAATTTATCGAAGGAAGCAATCACTTTGTGGCTTAACATCATAATTTAAACGAAAAAAATCTTTGTTTTAAGTCAGTTTATTATTTTTATTATACATTGTCTACCGGTTGCGATTGAACTCAACCTTCTTGAGGACAGTAAACATATAAACTAACTTAACATACAGAGACATAGTATGAAAAAGATAGATATATTATGAAGAAGACAGAAGGATGTTACCTTTCTTTTTTTATAAGTTTTATGTACAGGCACGATCAATTGAATCAAATACTTGAGTCGGGCCAGGTCAGAAGTCGGAATAATAGAAGAGAATGTGAATTAAGCAAGAAGTGTATGCCAAGATCGAGTTGTTTGGCGATCCGTCCCCTCTGCCTACCCCTGCGGAGAAACTGCGGGATCGTTAGTTAGTTAGTTAGTTATGTACTGGTCCCCTATTTTAAAATCCAAGTTTTCGACCTCGGCGCAACTGTGCGTGCGCCGGCATCTTGAAAAAACCATCCAAAATAGCGGAAAAATCTATTTTTTCCTAACAAAAACTTGATTTTTGCCACGATTTCGGCTGGTTTTTTTAGATGGCTGCGCACGCACAGGCGCGCCAAGGTCGAAAACTGGGATTTTACAAAAGGGGAACAGTATACAAAACATATAAAAAATTGAAACTACCAGAATCATTACGATCACAATTCCATTTTTTGCACTAATTGCACTGGTCTATTCTGTCTTTTGTACTGTACCAAATGAGATGAAATTATGTCAAAATAAGAATCCTCTGACTATGCCAGGATATTTTTTTGTTCCGATTCCCCGAAAATTCCCGGTTTTCCTGTTTTTCCCGGTCTATTGCCACTTCGAACTAAAACCGATTAAACTTCACCTATTTGTAACGACAACATCACGCGATAAATAGTATTTTCACTGCGAAACCGACTGGGGGAAAAACGAAAGCTCTCTTACAAAGTACAGATTTATTCCAAAATTCGATGAAACTGGCTGGATACATTTACAAATGTAATTATATTTGCATAGTTCCTAGACTTATTTAACCTCCTAGGTTCTGGGTGAAAATTTTCCAAACTTTACAAACTTTGAATTTCCCACTGCTATGTAAATTAGGGGTTAGGTTAGGTACGCTGTTGGATTGGTCCAAATTGAAACACATCTTAAAATCAATGTTTCGGACAGACCAGTGGTTCAGTATCATATTAAAGCTTCATTAATGCGGGTAACTGCGGTAGCTTCTAAGAATATAACCATCCTTCAAAGCTGGGTTCCAAGAATTGTCGAGTGTAGTTAATCTGTATTTACTATTAATGTGAATCGGAAGCTTATAAATTATAATTCCCTCAGTAACGAGGCGAGCTCGATGGATTTCAGACCTTCCCAGTACTCAGGGTAAATTCCAACACAGAAATGGTCAGTATTTGTACAAATGTTCAGCTAGTATGTCCGGATGAGGGAGTGTACATAACCGAACATGCCACAGACAGGCTATCCGAAATGATGAGGAGGTAACACAACACAACCTCAAGATACCTAAGTTTAGTCACAATAAGACAATTTGCCGTAAGAATATAATATAATAAACCAACATTATAAATAGCTGGCATAGGAGTATATTCTCAGTTAGCAATATCTTTTTCATCACGAGCTACGGAACTTTAACTCCATATAACTGTAAAAAAATAAGACGAACACAAATATTTCTATTTTTGAAACTGTTAATACATGGTGGAATTCCATTATAGTGTATTATAATAAAACAAATATAAAACTTTTTTCCACTTTAATTTTTATTTGACCGTAACCGGGTTTCAGCTCGTTAGGGCCATCTTCAGACTGGTACAAATTATTCTAAATCTATGGTTTTTATACACAACATATGGGGGAGGGGAAGAGGGGTGGACTACAAGGGTTTAAATCAATTATCTTAATTACATTTGTTATTAGGTCGTTTTAGTAATTCTAGTATTCTAATCACCTTGGGTTTTTTATTTTTTTATTTACTTCGATATTATTCAGGGGAAAAACCTTACAAGTAATATGACTTAGTACTGGTCTAATTTTCTTGTCAAATCATTATTATATTTATGGTGTGTGGGAATTTTTAATCACTTTTGAAGGGGTACATGTTTGCATTGGAGTAGGAATGGTCATTATATAAACTAAATACATATTTACTTTCAACATTATTACGATAATTACAATGGGTACAACAGCGGTGATTTAACAAAAGATTCTAATTGTTTATTCATAACAAAGTTGGGTCTAATTTATTAGTTAAGCGAGTAATTTCTAAAGATTCTAGTTTATCGAGTTTATGCCCTTTATTACATGTATGGAGGATTTTAACGTCTTTGCCTTTATCAAACGAGTGTTTATTTTCTAATAAGTGTGATGCTACATTCGACAATTCGCCTTTGTCATTTACCCAGTTAGTAAAGTGTTCTTTAATTCTGAATTAAAGAACACTTTACTAATTACTAAAACGACCTAATAACAAATGTAATTAAGATAATTGATTTAAACCCTTGTAGTCCACCCCTCTTCCCCTCCCCCATATGTTGTGTATAAAAAACATAGATTTAGAATAATTTGTACCAGTCTGAAGATGGCCCCAACGAGCTGAAACCCGGTTACGGTCAAATAAAAATTAAAGTGGAAAAAAGTTTTATATTTGTTTTATTATAATACACGAACACAAATGTTTTGTCCCATTTTCTTTTGTAAAAAAATGGGATTGATACTCAAGCGAAGCCGTACAGTGACTTCTAGTAGAGCTTGGAATACTAAAGAATGCGCATTTTCCCTTCGTGTACTGCGCAGCTTACCCGAAGTTATTAGAAATGTTTCGGTAATCCAGAATGGTAATTTTTCCCGGCTGACCCCTCCTCCTACCAAAATCAGTTTCTGCGCATCAACCATCAAGCGAATTCTCTTGTTTGCCAAGCTCTAACTCAATAATCCTTTGATGCTGCTTACAAATTTCGAAAAGACCGACAATAAAAAAACTATATTCAGTCATCCCTGACGGTTTTAAGACTGATTATTAAATTCGCGTCCCGTCGCCCGCAGCGGCTCGTGGCGGGAGAGACCGCACTGAGAACGCGGTAATATCTCGCGCGGGAAAAGTTCCCGGAGGGAGGGTCCCGGCCCATCTACGAGCATGTAGTTCCATTGTTCGAACTACTCCGCAGTAAATAACGCGCTAGGACAGTAAAACCTTTATGCTGTGTTTTTATCATGCGTTTATTATTACAACGTCTGCAGGAACCTGCGATCAAGATTTAAGGGCCTATATGATGAAAGTATATTACGAATTATTAAGATACGTTTGGGTTTATTTTTGATAACGCGCCTAGGATTAGTGCTACTGGTCGGATTTAAGCCTTGCTTTATAATAATTCGTCCTGGATTAGTTCTGCTGGCTGATATTATAATTATTATTCACCTAGGATTGGTGCTATTGGTCGACATAAACATTAAACGTTAGATAATTCGCAAAGATGCTTGATTACCAAAACCTTAATAACTAACTGTCATGCCGTTTCTCTGCAGAGGTAGGCAACTAGTATAGACCACCTCACAACCCTGTCTCGACACACTCCTTGCTTTATTCACATTCATACAGTTTCTCATAAACACTTTTCCGCTATTCTGACTCTTGACATGGCCCGACTCAAGTATTAAACCTTACTTCGTAATAGTGAGACTGGAATTGGCTATGTTGCTCGATATAATTCATTGTTGTACCTAGAAATGTACAACTAGTTGAATTATTTTTTACCTTGTTAAAATTCGCCAAGGATTGGTGTTAATGGTAAGATTAAAACCGAAAATTGTAATAATAGAGCTAAGGTATAGTTTTAGTCATTGATTTAAACCTTACTTTGTAATAAAGCGACAAGGAAAAGTGTAAACCTGAAATTATACACCTAGGATTGGTGTTACTGGTCGAATGAAACCTTATATTGTAATACACCTAATACACCTAGAAATGGTGCTACTGGTCGCTTTAAAACTTACTTTATAAAAGTGTGCCTAAGATTGGTGCAACTGGTCGATTTAAACCTTAATTTGTTATATAATGAGCCCTGGATTGGTTCCGCTAGTCGACTTAAATCGCAGTCATTTGAAATAAACTTTTCATATTTTACCCGACGGAGGAAAGCGTGGCGGAAAGAAAATTTTATACCCCGACGGGGATAAAAAATCAAGGGTTAAACATAATTTAATATTCCAAGAGGGCGGAGGGTAAAGAGTCACGTTTCACGAGGTAGTTTACTGGGCTTTAGAATTAAAATTATATCACACGAACAATTTAAGCCAGTATTCGTACTAAGAATAACCCGAAAGACGTTAAACAAATTGACAGATCTTCGGCCTTAGTAGTAGACCTGTACTCCACGTTACGATACGAACGTTTGTCAGATATACGGTATATATATTTTCGGACTTTGCCCATGGCTGTACTCTACGCAGAAATATGATAAAAATTCCAGCGGTCGTTGATGCATCAATCCAACAGCAATTTTATCCTCACAAAACCTCATCGTGTTTCTTTATTAATAACATATGATTAACCTGCGCGAACAAGCGTGCAGTTTGCAGGGTCCCACGGCTCTTCCTTCACAATGGCTGTGTTATTCAGCCTCCGACAAGTAACGGAACAGCTTCCCTGCTGCAGAAGAATTCCCAATATTCTCATTCATCCTATTCAGTCTATGATAATTAGGTACTTCAGGCGACTCCTGTCATTACTTTCCCTTGTAAACCATGGAATAATTTAAAACAATTGCCTATAATTTATACCCCGTGGAGCATTATTTCGAGATAAGCACTTTTAGATTTTACATTTCGTGTTAAAAGTAGTTTTACAATTAACTTTAATTAGATTATTATAATCAAATACGTACTTATATAGGTACTTGGTAAATCACTGCATTTATTTAAACTATCGACCAGTTTGAGGCACTTTTCCTTCAACGGGAAAAATACCAACTAATATGTTTTAAACGAAACACAAAAACATTGTGCACACTACGTTTTAATTAATAAACGACACGATTGTAAAAACCCCGCCAGAAACACTCCTGTCCCGGTGCGACAGGTAGACCAGGGGCACTGATTTTCTAGGACTTGGAACACGTGCACTGAGGATGAGAAGGAGATTGGAGTTTATTCGACCCGTATACAGGCAACCTTGAGCCAATGTAGGAAAGTAGGATGGGCATTAGTAAAGGAATTGATTGAGCGTTGGTTTTCGTTTCTCGCTTCCCGTTTCTTCTCTATTACAGTTTCTTGCTTACAGATTTTTGTTTTCGGTTGTTTCTTCCCGCTGCTTCTTGCTTATCGTTTCCAGCGTCTCGTTCCTTCCCGCTTCACGCTAGTTTCCTTCTCCTACTTCGTTCCCATTTCCTGCTACTTTATTGGGCTCCCGCTGCCTCTTGCTTCCTGCTTCCCGTTTACTGATTCTTGACTTTTCGTTTCCTGCTTTCCGTTACTTTGATTTCCTGCATCTTGCTCCCTGCTTCGTGTTTTCCACATGGGGCTTCCAGCTTTCCAATACTTCTTGTTCTCCCGTTCACGTTCCCGCAGCTTCTTGCTTCCGGTTTTTGCTCAATAATAAAATGTTAATCTTTTGGTATAGTATTTGTTGAATTCCAATTAAAACCTAAATAAAATTTTCAATATTATTAATAATAACAATATTTATTTGAAACAATATTACAAATTATTATATATTGTGTTATTACAAAGTTTTGTTTGTTTCCTACTTTTATCCGTCTCGATATCGATTTTCGAAGGCACTAAGCAAACTATGACTCGGTATTTAAAATTGGGTTTTTAACTAACTAACCATCACGCCGTTTTCCGCAGGGGTGGGCAGAGAGAACGGACCGCCAAACAACTCGATCTTGGCATACACTTCTTGCTTCATACACTTCTTGCTTCATTCACATTCATACAACGTCATATACGTTATCTTCTGTTATTCCGACTTCTGACAGTATTTGATTCGCTTGATCGTGCCATGTCTTCCTCGAACGTCCCCGGCTTCTTCTTCCATTCACATTAGCATCATATATTCTCCTTACACTCCTTTCTTCGTTCATTCGCTCTACATGCCCAAACCATCTAAGCGTCCCTCTCTTAATCTTACGCATTACGCTTCCATCAGCCTTGCATTCTTTGGGGAATATCAAGTTTAATTTAAAGTTTAAAAAAACACTTTTCATACAATCATACACTGTTTTACCACAAGCCTCAGAAATCTCATTTCTAAGGCATTCAGTCTACTATAAATTTTCAGCTACCAGTTCCATGCCTCACTGCCATACATCAGGGTTGGTATCAGCACTCCATTGAGAACTGCTAGTTTCACTTATTTGGACAACTCTTTACTAGCGCTAACCGCGTTCAGTCATCCGTTAATGGAATTTTTGAAATAAAAAAATAGCACCGGCGACTGAAGTGACAATTACATTGAAAATAAGCTCAGGAATCGCTGGATATAGTTTGTCCAGTACATCTTGTTAATCCTGAAGATGGGTATCTGTGCGATATAGCATAATCAACGATAAATAATGTAAGGCAGTTATGTTTACCCACATACGTTTTACGCCCCTGAGGTTTGAGGAACTTTTCACAAAAGCGGCGCAATACAAGTCATCCCCAACTATTATTATTATACCACCATATAACTTAGCACATTCAAACAATCAACGAATTCTGTTTAACGCTGTTAAATTAATTTACCCACATATTATTATGTTAAATACAGCACGTATAGAGGCACGTAAAATGACAGCTGTCGTAGATTCAGACAAGCCATGAATAATAAAAAAAAATGCTGATACATAAAACACCTATATTATTTTTATGTGTGCCACCGCACAAGAATCCCAGATCACATATTTGAGGAGTGTGGATTATGTGGCAAGATCGAGTGAATTAAATACTTGCGTCAGGTCAAATCGGAAAAACGTATAGAGTGTACATTATATATTGAAGTGAATGAAGCAAGGATTGCGACCAGGCAGAGATGTATGGCGTTCCATCCTTTGAGACCTACCCCTGAGAGGAAATGGCGTGATCGTCAGTTAGTTATCGTATATTGAGGAGGAAGTAAATAGGGGAGGGAGGTTATTGGGATTAATCCGGATTATGTAGATTTTAATCTGCGATTTCGATTAAGTGTCAATAACAATACATTTTGAAGGGAGTTTGGGGTATAATTATCTCAGTGTCATTAAAAATTATAGGTGCATCATACATACTTAACACGTGCAGTTTATTATTAAGTACTTTACACTTGTAGGTTATTACAAAGATTACTTTTATATGACAATTTGGGATTTTGGCAAAGGTACTTTACAAACGTCGCAATTTCGTTAATTGGGTTAATTTTATAGAATTATTATGCGACAAATGACTCACTAATAATGTTTCAATTCAATACTTATGATATATTGAGTTTCTCTTTTATTAAAACTACTCAAATATTGATATTTTTAAAGAATGCCATTCGCTGAATGACAAGTCTCATCCGAGAGAACCGGAACGGCAGTTAAGCAAAAATTCTTTAAGCTTAAGGACAAAGACAATGCCTCGCCATATCTATATCGATTCTAGGCATATTTTTCTTTTCATATTAATTAATTCAAATCTCGGTCGAAATCAGGTGGTAGAACAAGTCTAATATAAGCGTAATTTGCCCTCTTTGGTAATTGAACCCGCGACCTTCGAGCCGAGCAGCAGTTTACCACCACACGGTATCGCGAGGTGCGCATCTTGAACGCACGACTCGCCGACCTTGTTTAGACTGTAGATGTGTAGATCTACAGAACGTGAGAGACGTGACCATTGACACTGGGCGCAGAGCGGCCCATGATCGTATCAGCGATATCGGCAGTCACTAATCCGGGTTATTATGTCCGCTCGATGAAAATCCTCGTTTTGTATGCGCGGCGCTTCCTGACATGGCCATTTAGGGCAGCCCGTCGGTCGTCACGGCGAAGGTGTCCTTGGCCGGCCGTCAATCAATCGGCTGACTCACTGGAAGGACGAAAAAGTCAACTGATTTTATTCACAATGTCATAACCTACTGATAAAATTGATCGTTAAACGATCTGTTGTCGCAGCCATAAAGCAGAAAATGTGTATGTCTGATGTTTGAAGGAGTAAAAACTCGTGAAAGGTGAGCTCCGTCGTTACGAAATTGCACATCTTTGCGGCATGTTATTTACAGGACACCGTAAAGATATTCATCTCCAAAAACATATATTTCTCAAGATTTATGGCGCTTTAAAATATTATGCTTTTTAGAAGGACTTCAAAGTATCGGATATATTATCAATACATATAAAAAGTAATATTTATTTAAGCTCTAGCTATCCCTGGGGAGAAACAGAGCGATGGTTAGTTAGCCAGTAAAATACATATTGTACTATAGTTATCTTGAAAACATACCGTAGGAGGAAACATTTTAAAATTATTTCTTATAAATTGACACAATATCTTGCCCTATTTTACAAAAAGTCACTTAAAAAGTATGACTATGTGAAATTTTATACTTACATAAACAACGTACATTCTAGGAAATAGCATAAAAAATCGGCTTTGCTAAGGACAATACGTACCTACATATTTATAAAGAGGTTTTGTTAAATTATTGTTCAATATTAATAATAAGAGTAATAAAAATACATAGCATACGAGTTGTCATAGAAACTAATGAATTCTGGCAAATCGAAATAACAAGCAAAGCTGGAAAATGTAGCCAACGAAGGCCCGAGATAACAAGATGAAAAGTTTCAGTAAAAATAATAATTAAACTGTTTGTTTACGTCGCTATTCTGGGAACTCGGTTGCATAAGAGATGGTAAGAGTGTCAGAGGAGATTAAATAAAAGGGATTAAGCGTTGAAAAAATCTAATCTTTCCCGCCGGAGCAGAATGACGGAAGAATAATGAAAATGTTGAAATGCCAAAGTTCCGCTTGACAGAATTAACTTTGCAGGCGACCAAGAGAGGAATTAAAGACACCGGGTTTTTATTTTATTACATCTTGAAATAATTTTAGTTGGGTGTGTTCAAAGTATGTATTTGTATGTAAGACATACCTACGAGTAAACGAGAATACCTGTAAAAAAACATGCACGAAGCATTTTTGTCAAGGTTCTTGTATGCATGGACATTGAAAATCTATAGAAAGTTTCGACAATTCCAGGATTAGGTCCAGTGGCAGTAAAAATACAATAATGACTAGAGTTAATTATTTTTCATTTAATCAATGATTGTTGTATTTTAATAAACTTTTATATTTGGACTGATCCGATAGGGTTTGGGCAAAACCTGACAATAGGATTTTTGGCTATTTTCTTTTATGTGTACAAATACGATTACCGATGCATTTATTTACCATTAGTAAAATCCTGACATCTGTAAATTTGAAATATCTGTTTAATTTGAAAACACCCTAAAGACCATGATCACGCGATAATGAAAAAAATAATAGCGATTAGTTGGATCAAAATATGTCCGAAGATCTTAACATATATGAGGATACCGTTTTACACTTATCAGGTTATGCCCCAACACCACCGAATTTATTGACCCTTTTTATAATAATTATTATTTTAAATAATTCATATAATATAAACACATACATTTTCTTTAAGGTTAAACGAAATATGATACGCGCTCACAGATGGCTCTAATTCAAATATTTTAGAGAAAAATGGTTTTAAATGTTGAAATGTATTGTTTGTTAGCGGGTGTACGTAAGGAATATGAAATTGAATGAAGTGTTATTTCTTCAACAGATGTAAAATTACTTTGTAGCGTCACTGTTTGTAGTGGTTAACACAAAACATTTCTTATTCATTTGATAAATTGTTATTGTAAGATAAAGTTTAAGTCCTTCAAGAAACTTATAAAAATACAAAATATTTTTGTAAAACTAACTAACTAACCATCACACCGTTTCTCCGCAGGGGTAGGCAGAGAGGACGGACCGCCAAACAACTCGATATGGGCATACACTTCTTGCTTCATTCACATTCATAAATCGTCTCATACGTTCTCTTCTGTTATTCCGACTTCTGACAAGGCTTGACTCAAGTATTTGATTAACTTGATCGTGTCATGTCTTCCTCGGACGTCCACGTCTTCTTTCATTCACATTCGCGTCATATATTCTCCTTACACTCCTTTCTTCGTTCATTCGCTCTACATGCCCAAACCATCTAAGCGTCCCTTTCTTAATCTTGCTCACTACGCTTATATCAGCCTTGCATTCTTTACGAACCTTAACATTTTTCACACGATCATACATGGTTTTACCACACATTCGTCTCAGAGATCTCATTTCTACAGCATTCAGTCTACTTTCATCCTTCCTCTGCCAGTTCCATGCCTCACTGCCATACATCAGAGTTGGTATCAGCACTCCATTGTGGACTGCTAGCTTCGCTTCTTTGGACAACTTTTTGTTTGCGCCAACCGCGTTCAGTCCTCCGTTAATGGAGTTTCCTGCATTCACCCTTCTTTCAATATCCCTATCAGTCTTTCCATCCCTCGTAAACGTACTTCCCAAATACACAAACTCATCGACCTGCTCCAAGTATTCATCATTCACAACTATATTGCACACTGTTTTCGTACTCTCTCTTTCAAACACCATGACTTTAGACTTACTTACATTCATCATTATTAGCTCATTCTTCTTACATACTTCGTTCATCATAGATACGAAGAACTGTAGATCTGTTAGCAATCAGCACTGCATCATCAGCATCATCAGCATACAACTGGCAACATACTTGCAGTCATTTTCGCGCCCAAGCCCACCTCTTTCAATTATTGCATATAATTATCCATGTATAAATTGAATAACAACGGTGACATTATGCAGCCTTGGTTAACTCCTTTTGTGATGTCAAACCACCTCTTAAAATCACCGTCCGCGTTAACACATACAACGCTTCCCTAGTACATAGATGCGATTGCCTGTATAAGATTCGTATTCACTCCATACTTGGACAACACCTTCCATAACTTTTTCTGTCAACTCGGTCGTATGCTTTTGTAGATGCTTTTTGTAGATCTATTGTAAACCTAACATACATATAGCTTTAAATCTGCGGTAACAATTCATTCCATTTCATATTCCGTGTATACACCCGACAACAAACGATTCATTTCAATATTTATGTGCTAAGTGTTTTTTGAAACATTTAAATTAGCGCAATCTGTGATCATGTATTACGCTTCGTTTAGCCCTAAAACACTTTAACTTTTTAACATATCGATCGACCGGTTTTTAATGCTCTGCCTTTATCGGGGCAATATTAAAAATAAACATTTAAAGTTGTTTATAACAAATTTATATGATTACATTATAATTATGACAATCCACAGAGTAAATGTTTCTAAGAGAATTCCCTTATTCCGGGGATGTATTTCGCACTGATATACCGAAACGCAAAGAGGCGACGCAAAATTTATGTAAAGCTAGGTGTGTCAATCTGTAGTAACTGAACTGTTTGTGTTGCTATTCTTAGAGCATGCTTGCACAATAGATTGAAAAAGTGTAAGCGGGACAACGGAGGAGGATTCTAATCCTCATGGATTGAAGATCTGTAGCATTTTACGGCCTGGGTTTTTATAGGAAAAATTATGTTCTTTGCTTCATAGGCAGAGGTAATAAAATTGCTAAAAATATAAAATCGAAGCCCTGCAGAAAGATTTTAGATATTCAATAATATGTAATCAAAAATCACGTCTTTTTTCTGCAGAGTTGGATAGATATGATGGAAGGCAGACTCCTCCGGTCTTGGGCACAAATTTTCAAATTTTGAAGATTACGAAAAGAAACTATAGTAGTCTTACCTTAGAGCGGGAAAAAATATGTTGGGAGTACCATTGATGACTTACCTGCAAAAAAGTAAGAAGACTTTAGACAATGAAACCATCGAATTCATTTATCGAAGGAACGTTATAATTTAAATGAAAAATGTTTTTATTTTAAGCGACTTTATTTTATTTATATATATTTCTGCATTCGACCGGTTTCGGTTGGACTCAACCTTCTTCGGGAATGTACACATAAACAAATAGATCGAAAACCGGTCGAATGCAGAAATGTATATAAATAAAATAAAGAGGCTCAAAACAAAAACATTTTCCATTTAAATCAAAAGAATTCAGATTAACACCGGTAGCTAATTTAATATATCCAAAATAGCAAAAGTAAATAGTAAATAAAACCTCCAAACAAATAAATTAAACTTGGCATTTAATGTGAGTAATGATATTGTTTATAAAAGAGCTTTTGATTTTTGTATTTCTAATGGTGCTGGGTAGAGAATTGAATTGCTTAATGGCGTTGCACTAAAAACTTTTTGTCCATAAACGGTTTTATAGGCTGGGACATTAACTGGGACTGGGGTTCTAACAATTTTCCATTCTTCAAACATATGGATATTGTTAAATTTGTGCAATAGAATAGTTTTTCAGTATAATTGTTTCAAGCTGAGAACGTCTAGTGCCTTAAAAATAAATTCAGTGCTCGTCTTCAAAGGAACTTTAGGAATAAAATTCAGAAATAATTTCTGGATGTTCATTAGAGGACCCAAGCAATTGTTAGTTGCACTACCCCAACTGATAATGCCGTACTCTAAAGGTGATTGTATAAATGCACAGTAAACTTGCCTCGGTGTTTTATTTTATTTAATATATGTCTTTTTAAAATAAATAAATGAGTTTCCTCAGTTTTCTTGTTAGGTTCATGACATGTAGCTTTCATTTGGGGAGATAATCTATATGTATGCCAAGATATTTTATATGTTCAGCTCTATTTAATGAAGGACAAGTGCATGCATTTGCCAATGAGTTACAGCTATGCAATATGAGGTTGTGTTGTTGTAGTAATGGATTGCTTGTTTTTCGAAAGTTAGAAATTTTGTTGTTTCTGTAAGAGTTAACATTTGTGAATCAAGCCAATATTTGACAATATTTAAAACATTTTCGGCCATAGTAAGTACTTCGTCCCAAGATCTAGTAATAAATAGCAACACAGTGCCATCGAAAAATGCAGTAATCTGTCCACCCATTTGCAGGTTGCATAAATCATCTATATAAATTAAGAACAATAAGGTACCTAAAATGCTACCCTGTGGGACCGCTATCAAAGAGTGACTAAAGGTAGTGTCTATTTTAACACGTTGCGTTCAGTCTGATAAATAACTTTTGAATAGTTGCACTACTATAACAGATATTGATTTTTAGCTTATCTACAATCATTTTATGGTTCACAGTATCAAATGCCTTGGCAAGGTCAAGAAAATCAGGTGCATATTTGTTTCATCTATCAGGATTTTGTATGATGTAATAGGTAACGCTAGCAATAGCGTCCGAGTTGGATAATTTTTTGGGGAAAACCCACTGGTTTGGCGAGAGTATTTTGCTTTTAATTCAAGGTAAGCAGTGGAGTTGATCTTTCATTGGGCCTTCAAAATTTGTTGATATAGTACCAAGACATATTGGCCTATAGTTTGTAATATCAGATTTTGACAGCCCTTTAAATATTGGTGATATAATCCCCTGCTTTAGGATATTTGAAAAAAAATCGCGAGAGAATTTCTTGTTTATTAAATATTTAAGCTGGATACCTCTCGTACCTTAATGACTTCTGTAGTTTACGGTGAATTTTGTCCTATCCGAGTGATGTCCTTTCTTTTAGAGAGTCTATTTCTTTAATGATTTCATCCGTTGATACATCTTTTAAGGCGAATGTTTGTTGATTTTCTTGGGTATATTCATTCATCTATCTGGTGGAGACGTGCCTGCGTTGAGAGTGTTGGTAACTATTAGTTTACTACCTAACTTTGCTCAAATTGTGTTTCTATAAAAAATATTAATATAGTTGACAACAGCTTTCGGATCCGATTCAAATTTTGTCTTTCCTTTGTTGATTGGAAGTTCTTCAACGTGTTTTATATTAAATTGTCTAGGGTAAGTTATTTCCTTAAGTATTTGCCAGATTTTACGAGGGTCATTACTACATTCTACGATTTTCCTTGAGTAGTATTTGTTCTTTACGTGTTTGATTAGTTTCGTGCAAATATTTCTACATTTGTTGTAAAAAGTTTTTAAGGGTAATTGTTTTTGAGTTAACGTTGCTTGAAATAGCTTTAGCCAGACCAGATTTGAATAACCAGGTACTTCCCAAAACTTCCTACTTCCTTAATCTCCTTCCCCTTTCCCCTCCCTTCAGTCTCATAATACATTCCAATTGGGGATGCCATAGTCCCACTAGTTATGGACATTAGGGACTCCTGTACGGTATTCACATTAAAAATCGACCGTATCGTGATACACTATATCTTCCTTGGACTTTCCGACTAACACTCATTTCTCCATCGAAATTTCCAAATCATCGCTCAGCATCCATTCTCACTCTTCTATCGGCCATACATTATTGTCAGAACTCCTCGTTCGTAATACGGTCGAGCATGGTTTTACCTTAAAAATCTAAACTAACATAATGTTTGCAAATATTGACGTAATATACGATTTGTCTTTGTTGACACACATGGCAAATGATGGGACCGAGACAATCCATCAAAGCCGTAGTGCAGTGATACTGACTGTAATGAGATGCTGACAGATCCATTAATCAACACTTCTTACCCCTGAAGTGTTATTGCGCGATGGCACCCCTGTGTTTGATTTTTCACAGAAAGGTGCCACCATAATGATGAAATATTAATTATTCTAGCAAAATAATAAGGTCTAAAGAAAGTTGTGCATCGATATGTTTGTGATTAATTATTACAAAATAGGAAAAGATACCTGTAGTAGTTACAATTAAAATCGTGCCTTTGGTCATAATTTCTTCAAAATGTTCAAGAAACTATTATATCAGTATGATTCAATATATTTACTAATTATTTGTGTTATTTTTCGTTAGTTTTCATCAAATAATCAAACAATAATGTCATGTTGTTAATTGAAGTTAATTTTATATGGTTAAATTGAATTAAATGGGAATTTAAATAGGAATTAAAAACGAAATTCATAAATGTTTTTATTAAGAAAAATATCTTACGCATGTATGAGTAAACATGTATCCAAGAAATTAACGTTTATAATGTGCAAAAAAATGACTACAAAATGTCAGATATTTTTTTGTTATTTTCGCTGAGAATTCTAAGCAACTTTTTATGATGTTTTATTGTGTAAACGAGATAAAAAAGTCAAATGACAGAATGTGTTTTCTATATTTCGTATTCTATACATTTTTTTCGACGTTTGGAGTAAAAATATATTCGGTAAGCTTATTTTTCAACAATTTTAATGTTTGATACGCTTACGAAAAATATAGTCCATAAGTTGTCGTTGAGACAAAGAAGGTTGGGAACCTCTGCTTTAGGCGGTGAAACGTTCATCAATATGTAAAGGTGATACCGAATTCATATTCATAGGTCAGCCCATCCACAATCCACATTCCGTTCGTACTTTGTGATATTTACTCAATAACTCGTTTTTTTTTATTTACCCCAGAAAGCAAATAAACCAGAAAAAATGTTGACCTCCGTGCTAGTACGGTTATTACATGAAATATGAAGTTATTGAGATGAGTAAATAGAAATCAACGATTATTTAGTAAGGCATATATAACCCTTTATGACCCGAATCGAAACTGGCAGTGTCAAAAAAAACTTGACAATTGATAACGCCTAATAGAATTATTTGAAAAATGTTAGTGTAGTTTACATTTATTTATTTTTCATTATTTGAGGAGTTATTGCTACATTCGTTTGTAACAACATTCGGTCTCAAAGGGCTTTCACGAAAAATAAAAATATATCATAAAGTGTATCCATACAAAAAATTCAATACATCAATTATGAAAAAAACATAAAAAGGTAACAATGAAAGCATCCTACCTTCAAAACATCCATTTAAAAAACTTAAACAATCTATAGGGTGCGGAAATTACAAGATGACAAATATCACCTTTGAAAAAATAACACACAAAGTCAACATTCCCAGTAAACGGACAAGGAAAATCAGCAAACTTTATTCGGTGTAGGGGTTTTTTTTTTTAAATCTATGTATTTTTAAATTTACGTAGTACGAAAGGGTTAAACCCAAGTGTTGTTGTTTTTGATTTGAGATATTTTGTAGTTTGTTTAAGGTGCGTTGAGGTGGAAATTAGTCCAGATATATTACACCATAAAAATAAGCCAGGTATTATTATTATTACCATGTTTCGTATTTGGAACTCTTCATCATTATCGTAATACATATAAAACAATAAAAAGCAGTATCCTGCTTGCGTGAAACAGCTCGGCATTTTCTGTCTCGGATTTTATAGTAAAATACATATTTTTTTCAAACTAAACAATAAGAAAAAAAAATCGATTACTACTACCAGTATTTACTGGTAGTAGTAATCGTTTCGAGATTCAAAATACGATTTATTAGGTATTAAAATAAACAAAAGGAAAGATTTGTCATTTAAAATTTTAATAACGTTATTAGAGTGCATAAAATGTTGAAAATGCTAAGATAAAAATTTCCACTTCATCTCACGATGAAAATTGTACGTTTATCGAACTGGAATTGAAAACGTATTATGGTTTTGTGAAGAGCAATATCCGAAGACGGGTTGAAACTTGCGTTATAGCACTCTCTTCGACAACTGAAAATAAATGCAATTCAAGCCGTAGTTTGTCGGCGAAAACAAAAACCTCATGTGAAAAAAGACCGGGGATAAATATTACGAAATTCCATTTAAGTTAAATGTAAAACACGGCAATAACAACGTTTTAAATAATGAGAAAAGAACCGTACATATAATTGGGGTAATGTTACGACGAAACAAAGGCAACCTTTATATTACAAGACTTACATTGTCTCATCGTTACCAAAACGAGATTACACACGTTCAGTGGTATAAATGAATGCACTTTCATCTTCAGTTGACAATTCTATGGGTTTCTTTAGGTAGTTTCGAAAAGCAGCAGGTTTTGTTTCAAGCTACGCCATTGTCAGCTGTAAACCAATCGATTACTGTATAATTTTTGATGATGATATTTGAGGCCTATTATGCGCGGATGACGACTTATTCCTGACTAAGAACATTTATCACCAAGCGTGTGAATCTTGGTGTCTTATTTTGAATAGTCAAGTTATTGTCGTCGAATGCAGCGATCAAAAAGTGATTAAAGGGATGATTTTGAAATCTCCGGCCTTTTTCTGCTGCGATCTCCCTGGAGACCTTCTGGTCTCCTCGCAGTGGCCCTCCCATTCCTCAGATGAACATCTCGAAGCTAAATAATTGTTTTAAAGTTAGTATATTTACGCCTACTATTTTTCTCTTAATAAGGAATAGGTCGACTTCCGTTGTATCGAAAGTGCTCTTCGTAAAATCAAAAGATTCAGAGTCACTGGTAAGATGCACTGGTCGAATTGTAAAGGGCCTTTTGATTTGTGTTAGTATAATTCCTTCATATGCTCTAATTTCCCTACTAGTATATTTCCTGGCTTAGATTTGTGTAGAACTCTCAACTCTCTCCATAATATCCTTGTCTACTTAGAACGATACAACTTCGAGCAATGTCTTTATTTTAGTCCAACGAATAATTAGTATTAAAGCGCTATGGAGCAATACGATTAATTAAACGCATTAATCATAGTAATTGGATAATTTGTATAGCGAGGTTATCGTGAAAAACCACCTCACGGGCGCTGTACAAATATTACTTCTAGGATCTATCTAATTACGTAAAAAGAGACAGAAAACATATTTACATGGCAGGTCACATCAGATACACACGGGTTTATTAGAAAGTTTAAGCTTAGTGAAGATACTATTTTGCACGCAGAGGTGTATCCTCTGCGTGCAAAATAGTATAATAATAATAACAATATTAAAAACACCGCAAATTGCATGATTTTAGAGTTTTTAAATTATTTAAAAAAAATTTTTTTTTTTCTTCATACAAGTTGCATTGCAAGTAATTTACAAAACATATTTAATAAAGGGTATTCTTGGTCGTGTATACCTTATCAGCAAAGAGGACATCTTGTGTTTGAAAAGTTGATATTGTGCAATGCAAAATGCCTACGTTTTGCCTATCCTTCAATTCTAAACTTGTCCTTGATTTGGGTTGAATTTAACGAATAATTTGAACGGAGCAGTCGGATGCGTCCCGAAACGTGATTGTCGTAGTTGAATTATGAGTTAGGCTGGAATAGGAGAGTACAGAGTAGTTGGTAAGGGGGAACAGGGTACCGGGTAACGAGCAGGTACACCACTCGATAACATAATTTGCAACATAGACCGCAGCTCATATAATAGGCCCGCCCCTATTTTGACGACATTATCAAATTACGTGAACGTGCGCGGGCCTATTATTAACGGAAATTCATTTAACAAAGGGCTGCAAATGACTCGACAATGATATGTGGACCATTCCGAAGATATATTTTTAAAATTATGTTGGCGAAATAAAATGTATTGAATGAAAAATAAAACATGAATGAATACGAATTCTGAAGATAATTTTAACGAAGGTAAAAACGAAATTGATAGGAATGTCACAAGTGTGTAAACGAATATTTTAATATTTTTGAATTGTGTTAATATTACTAGATTTTGAATGCGCGTCGGTCAGGATGATGTATAATTAAAGAAGGCCAATAGTCTACAAATAGCACTGAACCAATCGACTCATCATCTAACTGCGTTTTATTGACAATAAAGCTAACGAGCGTGCACTAAGAGCCATCACTCAAAAATGGCCCTATACATTACTTTGCAGGTTGCTAACTTAAGCAATACCACAAATGATTTATCTGTAAATTCTATGCGGATAGATAGGAAAATGTATAAGGTTTCCAAAGATAAAAATCCTCACTCTGTAATCTTTAAGTTTTGTGAAAAACATCCCAAAATGTTTGAAAATAGGCTCAGTTTGAAAACAAATTTTGAACGTTTTAGCTACAATTCCAGTACGTACTTCATATAGAATTTAAACGATCACAGTTTGAGGATTATAGTCTGTTGAAACTTTATACATTTTCCTAATTACCCGTATAGAATTAACAGATAAATCGTTCGCAGTATTTCTTAAGTTAGTAACCTGCAAACAACGTGTATTTGTGGGTGCTGACCGTTAATTATTAGTGGAAACGATTGGCGGACAAAATTGAAAATCACATAGAATCAAATCACGATTGGCGTTTGGTTCCGGAGTTCAAATATGGTAGATACCGCGGTAATTAATATTATCCACATATAATGAGAAGATTAATATTGTTTCAATGAATCATAATTAATGTTAATGACCTTAAAATATCGGTGTTACACTAAATTAACTGTAATTGCTATTCTGAAAATTTCTCTCATATATTTGGTATATCTGACTGGTTAGTGGCTGAGTTGGCATCGCGTTGGGTTCCCACCCAGGCGCGATGAGTTTAATTTCTCAGCTGGCTAAATTCTCCATCACGAAAAAAGCAACATTTTCTCTTAGTGCGATTGTAGTAGGAGATTTGAAAATATCGTCAGGTTATTCGTAACCCGAGAACGTGTTTTTCTTTTTTTTTAAAATAAATACATATATATAAATAAAATTCAACTAATTAATCTAATAGCCCGTTTACCTACCAGTGGTGGACAGAAACTTTACATCAGATTTTCGGCATTTTTCGGTAGTTTAAAACATTGGGTAGGAAAAAAACTTCACCGGTGATTACTTTTACAGGAAGGATATTTTTTTATGGCTTAATCCACAAAAAACATTGGAATTAGATAAACAAAAAGTTTTCGATACACAAACACCAAACTGAAAACTGTTTGCTCGGGAAAATAGCGAAAATTAAAAAAAAAAACATTAAAGGGCTTCGCTGTTATCTTTATCGGTTTTGAACCACTTTTAAGCAATTCCATAACTTTTGTGAATAAAACAACTCCGGGAGCATAAAGTGCGAAAAGGGCAATGCAATCAATTTCGCTAAATGATTTTGTTTTAAGTGCGGTGAGGGAGTTAAAAGAGTATTAAAATACAGCACGCATTCGAAGTGAGAAATATATTCCCAGAGTTAATTGCCATCTGGTTAGAAGTGCGGCGCAAGGGGCATGTAATAATATAAAAATATGTAATGGTGTCGGACTTTCTTCGTGGCAATCTAGATGCTGAATTAATACATTGATAATAATAATATATTTCGATGATTTGTATAGGGCCGTTTTCGTGAAAAATCACCTCAAGAGCCATGTGCAAATGTACATAAAATTCATCTCCCGGTTCACATATCAAATTAACTATTTAATAGAACACCACGCAACACTCTGCCCCGATAAACACTCTTTGAATCATTCATATTTATTATATTATTTTATTATTTACATTCTCGCCGTAACCGAGTATTCGAATCACCTGGCCCTTAGTAGGTAAAGCACATCGATAATGTCGGTACCTTATCGATCACGACTGCAAATCGCCAAAGAGCAAAAAAAACATTTCACATCGACTAAATTGAACATAATTTAATCGACGTGAACCACGTGACCACATCCTCCTTGGATGACTTATTCTTCCAAAATCTTTTAGGGAGATATTTCTCCCAGAAAACAAATAGCCGTAGTCTTTTGGGGAGATATTTCTCCCAGCCCGAAACGGACTCATAAGTCATGTTATCTCATTTTGTACTATAGTAATGTACATGATATAAACTGTGATAGAAAGAGAAAAAACACGCTTTTCATGCCATTTAAAATTATAACATCTGCATTTAAGAAAAATTGTCATTTATTATCAAAAGACTCGAGGGGTTAAACACTTAATTAGGTGACATGTGGGTATAAGTATATTGTTTATGCGATGAGAGTAGCCAAATGATCAAATGTGTAAGTACGAATAATTTTAAATTAATGACATCTTTCAATACTTATTATCATTCATTCAGGGTATTGTTTTTAGAGTAGATACTGTTGAAGTAGGTACTCGGTTTAATTCCAAATTTCATCCGTTTGCCTTTGTTCCCGACGAGCACTATCGGAGAATCTAATCCGATGTGTTGTACAATCGTAATAATTTGCTGCTGGGTCTTTGTTGTGAATTTCCGATTTCAGATCTCAGGTAAATAATAATAATATTAATTAATGCATAAACTAAAAACGAACTAATTACTTAGTACCCGGGGTTATGAATGGTTTGGAGGAAGTTTTGTGATTGTGATGTTTTACCCCTACCCCTCCCCCCCAACCGCTACTCCTACTCATACCCCTGCCCCGCCCCTTCCCCTGCCCACTGCCCCTACCCCATCCGATACCGCTACCGCTGCCCCACCCACACCCCTACCCCTACTCCTACCCCCACCGCTACCCTTACCCCTACTCTTACCCCCACCCCTACCCCTACCCCTACCCCTGCCTCTAACCCTGCCCCTAACCCTGCCCCTAACCCTAACCCTAACCCTACCCCTGCCCCTACCCCTACCGCCACCCCCACCCACAGGACTGAGACATTTAGATACTCGCTTGTACCTAGATTATATTCAGTGTGCCATGACAGAAATGCGTGGCGGTCACTCATTTCAGTCCATTTCTACGAAGAAAAGGCGTGATGCTCAGTTAGTTAGTGATGAGATTGATTAAAGGTAAGAATCGCAAGATGTGTCTGAAAAATTATTATGGCATACCCAACTTTGAGGATGTTGTACGGCTAAGGTGGTGAAGAGAATGAGAAGGGAAATGTTGTCAAATACCTGCCTATTCAGAGCACCTAGATTTTAAATACGATGCGAGAGAAGAAACGAGGAAGTTTTGAAACCACACAGCATTACAACAAGCGCACACTTTCTGTTTTCGTTGTTCGTAATAATATTGCTCAACATTGCGCGGAACCGAACACAAGCGGTTCTTGAACCGAGGCGTGGGAAAAACTAATAAATGTGTCGTAAACCCGATTTCGCAGGTTCTTCGCGGTAGGAAGATGTTTTATTCACACATTGCAGCTTGGTCCAAGTATACTCAGGCCATCGAAAGGTCACCCGCTACAAAAACACTACACTTTATATGGCACTAAAACTTACCGAAAATTGAATAATGTACATTGTCAACATTAGAACCAATTTTCATCGTGGGTAATCTCTCCTCGGTGGCGCAATAGGTTAGGTACATTGACTAATTTCCATATATAAACGATTCCAGCATGTTTCAGGCGCCGGATGGCAAAAAGTTCTTATTATTATTAACAAGATTCTTAAACACAACGATACACACATTATAATCGTGGGTACTTGTAGCTAGTAACACGTATTATTCGGGATGTCCGTTGTTCTGTTGGTGTACATAACTGTACATAGATATTCGTAATGCGGAGGTGTTTCCTTCGCGCGAAGATTATGCCAAATATTAAATAGATGATGATAGTTTTATAAGTAGGTATAATTCTTGTACATTTTATCAACGATTAGTTAAGTTATTTCAATCTGACAAATTATCACGCCGTTTCTCCACAGAGGTAGCCAGAGAGGATGGACCGGCACACAGCTCTGTCTTGACACACTCTTCTTGCTTCATTCATATATTATCAAATCACACTTACTCTTCTGTTCATTCTCTTGATCGTCCCATATCTTCAGCGGCCCCGACTTATTATCCATTCATATTCGCAACATATATTCTCCTGACACTCTTTTCTCCGTCCAAAGTCCAACCCATCTAAGCATCCCTTTCTTAATTATGTTAATCACGCTTATCAGCACTGCATTATTCCGGATCCGGATCTCTATATTAATCTGTAATAAGTCATTTATGTGCTTTTACTCCAGGGATCTCATTTAGTTATTCAGTCTACATTCATATTCCCACTCATTCCGGGCTACTGCATTCAGTCCTCCATTATAAGAGTTTCCTGCATTCACTTTTATTTCAATGACCTTAAAAGTCATTTCTTTTAATTAGAAAATTATCCGAAGCGTGCATTTGAACTCTTCGAAAAGGAATTAGCAAGTCGGATGGTTGGCCTTATTGGACACGGGAATTTAGTATTGGTTACTAATCCTAATCAATTAACCACTTTATAAGTATCAGTGACACATCTCATAAATATTTAACACGTTAATCACAAAAAAAATTGGAAAAAATCGCAAGATGGGTCAGAATCAACGATGTGGTAATTTATGAATGTCAGGTAATTAATCCCCTTCGTATCTAATAAAGAGACCAAGGGAAACCGGGTAGGGTGTGTGCGAAGGACCCGCTTCTCCCGAATCTCCCTCTGGATGGAACTCATTGAACGCCCGGGATATACTTACATAAAGCTAAGACCGGGCAAATGAGTAAACTAAGCGGGGAACGAGATTCTCACTCGCGTCGAAGTTTTGAAGGGAGGCGTGAATCTAAACCGAAGGTAAAGTCTGGTGGTGGCAATGAATACATACTGAACAGAGAGGCGTCTAGTGAGGGATCAACATTTAACGAGTTCATATCAAAAGGATGTTGATACGATCATTTATATATCAATTAATTTTTTATAACTTATTGAAGTTTGTAAACCTCATTGTAATATTTTAATCATTGAAGAAGATAATATTAACACATCCCAAATGAACCACAAAACCGAAAAAACAACAGAAATTAAAAAGATTTCAGTTGCATCTGGGACTCGAACCCAGGACCTCTACCTATCCGGGGTTGTTTTTTCGGTTTCGTGGTTCATTTGGGATGTGTTAATATTATCTTCTTCAATGATTAATTTATATATCAGTTGACCGCACTTGCAGTTTTATGATTACATTAGGTATATAATTATTATTGGTGTGTGGAATGTACTTATTCAGCGGCAGCCGACCGGCTACCGCCTCAGATTCTCGAGCAGTACAAATAGACAACACGTATTTTTCCGTTTACTAACAGTTTTGGTTAATGTTAGTTTACAAATATAATATTTAAGTGGGGGTGTGTATGCAACGTCACGTAGACGACAGCGTAACACAGTGATTGATTTTAATTATAAGATCATAGATTTAATTTAAATCGATATAGGATTCATTGCATTTAATGGAAACTATGATTCAAAGACCATTACACATCCAACTGAACAATTAGTTCAAAAATATTAAAAAAAACACCATGGCAAAAAAAATCGCAATATTTGCGCCCACAAAATTTATATAATGCCGTATATTGCAATGAATATATCATAATAAAAAGTAGAGGATATTTTATCTCCGAGCTAGACAGATCCGACGCTATGCGGAGCGGTGTAAATAGGGCTTCTGTTATTTACTGAAAAGGAATCCGAGAACGGTCGTTTGCATTGCTTAAGGGGGCAGTCTCAAATAAGGCGCTAAACGTCACTTCGCAGTATGCTAACGTGAGCAATACAACACATAATTTATCTGCAACTTCTTAACAGAAAGTTACGAAAGTGTCTAAGGTTTTCAGTGACATAAATTCTTAAACTGTAATCTTTTACATTATATATGAAATATCTACTGTAATTTTAAGTAAAACGCTCGACAGTGCCTTCGCCGTTATGTTAACTGCACCCATTACAAACATATTTAATTAAAATCTTTCCACAATCTCAGAGTAAATAAGATCAAGAACCAAGAGCGTTTATTAAAAATAATTCAGTAAATCTAGATTTTCTCTGTAATTCCCTCAAAGTTCAGGAATTTTTAAATTCAGTTCCGTCATACAAAAAACCTATGAGAACTCCGGCCCGCGCGATTGTTGATAAAACGATTTATTTCGCTGGAGTAAATCAGTTGTGAGAAGCCCTTCGGAGCGAGCGGACGTCGATTTGAAATTCGATATTTTTGTCTGTTTTATGACGAATAGCTGGGAAGAGAGGTGTTAAACTGCCACCGGAATGTAGGAATTACGTATTTTCGATTTTTTTTTGTTGTAATCACATTTCTTTGCAACGTTCTTTAAGATGGTCCAAAAAGTGATTAATTTATTATACGGCACAATATAAAAGACCTGCGCACTGGAAAAAAACTGACGGACGTGGTATAGATCTATAAGATTATATCTTTGCAGGCTGTCAAAAGCAAAACTAATGAATGAACGAATTATTTTTAAAATCTTAACATTTTTGTGCCCATATAATTTACAATCTTGACGCCCCCGACTGCATATATAAGTATGCCGATCTGGGCCTATCAAAATCCATAGTTTTAGCGACTATCTTGAATTTCTAGATATTCACACCGATTTGGTTAGAAAGCGGCGTAAGTCATGTTAGGGGGGTGCTGATGTCAAATTTAATGTCAACCTGATTAATTTCGATGTTCATTTTGAATTTTGAGTTCTCTACCGATTTGGTTCAAAATCGGAATTAAAGTGTTTGGAGGTACACTGAAATCAAATGCGAAGAATGGATAACAAAGAATGTTTTTCTTCATTTAGAACAACTGTATCTCAGACGATATTAGGTCCTTGGAGACCAATTTGTTTTCAATTTATACCATCTTTAGCATACTTTATAAAGTATAGATTAACCTTTACCGAAAAATTACTCCTTCACTGTCAAAATTGACCAAAACACTAAAAAATAGCGAAGAATGATAACTTACAAAAAATTTGCATAATTTAGAACCGCTGTATCTCGGACACTATTAAGTCCTTAGAAACGTATTTGATTTCAAATTATAGCATATTTGGTCTACTTTGCGTGTGAGAGGGGCAAGGGGAAGATAGGAGACTTTTGTGAAAATACTCCCTGTTATAGGTATTATTCACCTGCAAAATTTCAGTTTTTCTTATTGCCTTCATTGACTGAACTACTGGTGAATTGTATTCAAGCTTATTGTCTGCATCTGGAGTGGGTTGTAAATCACTGTTATCTACCTATGTTATATTTTTACTGCTGTTTAGTATACAATATTGAAGGCCGTTTCGAAATCCCAAAAATTATCAAAAGACAAATAATTCTTATTCCCGTTTAATAAACGGGATCTAATTCACATCCGCCATCTTGGTTCCTAAGTTAAATGTAATAGTCGGATTCCTTAACCATTAATAAAAACCAAAGCCATTGAAAGAACAGCCATATAAAAAAGCATCTAATTCATTTCAACCATCTTGAATCCACAAGTGGACAATCGAAAATCGGATTCCTTGATTCAAAAACCATGAAAATAATTCCCTATGTCAAAAAACTGTGCTTACAAGTATTTCTGAGCAGGTGATCCACGTTACCCATTTCTATAATATTTCCGAAGCAAAAATAAAGGATTATGATGTGAAGAAATAAATACGTAAATAGTAACAAAAAAAAATATTTTGTGAAAGGTACTTTGTATGGCTACTGTCAATTATTAATATATTATATACAAAATTTAAAAAAAAAACATATTCTCATCATTTACCCTAACCTATACCAACAGATCGACTTGCTTTACTTTGCAGTAAGCGGCAAAAATCCTCCCTTTTCCGACTGCTAAGTTAAGTCTGTCAAGCTTCTATTAATTTATTGTTACACAGCGAATAAACGAAAAAAATATAGAGCAAATGTTTTTTGTTTCGTATTGCATCAATACGATGAACATTTTTTTAATCCGGCGTGGTCTACATTATCCACATTTCCCCAATCCTGCTGCCGGATCGTGGAGGTCCGTGGTTTTGAGTTTGAGGCCTAAAATTCCTAACGGCGGTGAATACGCGGTCTTATACTGGACCCTTAAGACAGGAAAACAGATTGAAACTACCTCAAAAGCGACAAGAAGGAATAATATTTACCAGAAAGATTCGAGGCTAAGAACTTGACTAATGAATGTAATACTTTTGCAGCCAGTTATTTAGGTTAATATAAAAGGCGGATTTGTATTTACCAACAAAAATTTTGCAAAACAATTCTAATAATCTCGTGTAGGATGTCTTTATGATGTTCAACAGTCGTGCTGTATTCCCTTATACCTTTCTAGAACAAAGGTTACGGACAGCTTTGCAGTGCCACCATCAGGGCAGATGAACACTTTATCAACAAAATATCAACTAGTAAATAATATGTTATATTTTCAGTATCTTTACTGGTTTGTATAACAGTTAACCCTATGCTTGTATGTATATATTGCATTTACTCGTTTTTTTGTCGTCGTTGTTATGTTTACTTGCATTGTTATACTAGATACATTTAATATTATAAGTTAAACTTTGCGGTCAGTGTAGTAATATCGTGCTTCAGATTCTATTGAATTGTAGCCCTCTTCCCCTTCTCCTTCCCCTCCCCAATACCTTCAGCCTCACAACATTCCCCAAATGGGAATGCCATAGTCTCACTGGCTCCAGACGGTTGGGAGCAGTTGGGACTCTTGTGCGGTATTCATATAAAAAAAGGTACATGTTTTATTGTCTTTTTTTAATGAAAACCGCACAGGAGTCCCAACTGCTCCCAACCGTCTGGAGGTAGTTAGACTAAGGCATCCCCAATTGGGGAATGTTGTGAGGCTGAAGGTATTATGGAGGGGAAGGAGAAAGAGAAGAGGAAGGCGGGGAAATGCCTGCCTATTCAGATCTGATCACCAAACACGGCTAAAAGCCATTTCAAGCAACGTTTCAGTTCTGAATGGTGGTATTTCACTAGGCCGATACTGATAGTATCTTCCACCCTGGAACGGGCGCAAATATAATATATATTATTTTTAAATGAATTAATTGTAAAACAGCACAAATTATTTAAATAAAATTTACTTTCGCACGCCGGGATTTGAACCCGCGACCTTCGGATTCGTAGTCGAGAGCCCTACCCCTCGACCATGGAGGCCGTCGTGTTTGCTCCACGCTTTGCACCTCAATGTTAAATAACAATAATATGAATGGACTTATGTTGCTACTACTAGTTATAATTATCTAGTTTATACAAATACTGTTATACTTACACAATGTTACCTACTATCCCATGTAAAAGCCTAATAGGGATGTAATAAAATAAATAAATATTTTATGATGATTAGTTCCTGACCATGTTCAATTCTTTTTTTGCACTTCATTAAACTCATGGCCAAGCCAGTAATAAGAATAAAGGATAACATAAAATAGAGATCGTTTTTAAAGTTAGTACAATTCAGAATACAACAAATTTTGTAGTGTACGACCCTCATAATACCATAGGCAAATCAAAAAGATTCTTGCTTGTGTAGTAGTGGTGCACACTGATAGTAGTTCAAGCTTGGAACACCCTCCCACAGGCTCCCCTTGCCCCGCAGAAGTCCTGCAACTCGGTACACCACTACGCAAGCAAGAATCTCTTTAAAATTATAGCCAATAGATCATCAATATATTCAATAGATCAGTTGTGATCTGACAAGCTGAGTATCGTTGCATTTGATCACGTCGAGGTCACCAATATAGTTGGCACAGTATTGGGTTTTATTGAATTCAAAGATGTATCACTTTAAATTCTTTTGTTGTAACACTGTAACAATCTATTTAATTTATAACTTTATGCGGGGAGCGGGCTGTCTTCCAGAACGAGATCGAATAAAATGCAACGATACTCTGTCAGATCACAGTAGATCTATTGAATATTGCTAGTAGTGTAATGTTGCTCGATTATAATTCTGATTTATTCTGGTTTCTTGTGCTTGGCTACATAATGATTCTACTGTACCTTCATGTTAATTTCTTTTCATCGTGCTCATTTATTACCTATGAAGCGGGCGCGCAATCAGAATTGCGTGAGAATACCAACGACATAATTACATAACATAACTTTAAAACCATTATTTGCTCAGTCGGAGTCGAATGTTTACACGAGTCACGGCTTTGCATTTGCAATCGCCGCTAGACGAAATGACGCGAGGAAAGCGCTGCATTCAGTTGACACAGAAAACTTCCCAACACGTTTAGTTTTCGCCAATAATATTCCCTGACGATTGGAAATCTTCAGACCATACTAAAAGAAGGGGAACATTATTTAATGAAACAAGCTAGATTTTATGGACTAGTAATAAAATATCAAACTATAAAGCAGAATAATAACAGTAAGAGAAGCACCAAAAATTTTCAGACGGTCTGATGATTTCTATCTGAAATTTCTAGGACAACGCCAACTGTTTTCATGAACTCCAGAGTTTTAAAATACGTATTTTACTGCCAAAAACTAAGACACGACGCCATATCATTTGATCTATACTTTTAAACTGTTCAATTTTTTTTAAATGATGATGAAACTGTCGAGAAGCCGTGTAGTGACTATTAGATATAAAAAAGGTTTATTAGTGATTAATATCATCTAAAATTTTAACACATTTGATTGGAATTGATTGGAACTGTAATGCTTTTTCCATTATTTTTTCTTCTTAATTTTTTTTCAACTTATGTATATTGATCACAACATGCATGCGCCTAAATATAATAATTTTGCCCTACATTTGTATGATGATTGTAATTTATTGTTGTATTATATTATATTGTTGAAATAAACTCCTGCTGACAAGCTACTTGCAGTGGCTTAGCGGGTATTAAAAAAAAATAATAAAAATAATAATTTATTAGTAGTTAAGAAAATATCAAATGAAAATCTCCAACGAATAACCTCCAGCTATTGAGTAAAGGTAGTCAATGCGTTGTTTGGGTGTAAGGATAAAGTTTCAGTGGGGAAATGCTGATTGTACAATTGTCTAAAGTCTACACGCCACTGTAAACACAAACTGCAAATCGGTCCAATGTTGTTCAATGCAATGAAATATTGCTATAGTAGTTTTGTCGTAGTATAAATACATTCAGAGTTTTTAAATAATATGTATTTGTGTATAGATACATGGCAATATTTTAAGGAAATATAATATTTAGATAAGCATTAACTAACTTAACACTTTTTTTCTATATAAACTGCTATCAATATAATTTCCTCGTCCGCGAGAGATTTAGGCCAGGCGCGCACGGGTGACGGGTGTCACGGCAACAGTTTCGTCACTGTTAAATCCATACAAAGAGAATACCTTCAGGACCTGGCATTTGATGGCAACATGCTACACTAGCGACCCTAGCAGCCCGAGTTATACGAATTGTTTTTTTCATACATTTTAATGGATTTTCTGTGAAATATATTCTTGATAAAATATAGAAATCGAAAATTTAAAAAACAAGTATAAGGTAACCAACGTGACTTTATTCCTTTTTTGCTTATGTGAAAATGACTATTACGATTGTATTAACAGTTATTAGCCTCGCTGTTAGCGCACTATCCAAATCCATTCATTCGTTGTTACGTGAACATTGCCGATACGCCGCTGTATCTCCTATATCCAAATATATTTCTGAAAGCGTTATTATATTGGATTCGGAGTCGTTCCATTGAGCTGTTTCGTTAATGACCATATCTCACAGGTTACAGAATGCATTGAATTTCTTTTTTTAACATTACTGCTGCGTTTGTAAAATCTGCGAGCGATCATATTGGACACTATACTGACACTCGCCGTTCAATATCGTCATCATCCGAGAGATTAATGGTGACCCAAGTATTTAACGTTCTTCGATGTTTGTAATCTTACCCCATTAGAGTGTACGGGAAGCATCTTCTGGGGATTTTTTCCGTGGTTGAATACAATTAGATTCATTTTCTTGGGGTTCGTGTTATGTTCTGTATTTCTGTAGTTATATATTATAGTCTTAGTAATAGCTATGTTGAAAGCTTTGAGCGGTTCATTAGCAAAATCACAAAGAAAGCACAAGTATAAAATATCTTATTTCAAATTATGTAAATCATTCAAATAACATGCCAAACCAGCATCATGTTTCACGTTTTCGTTTATGGCTCTGTATCCGCGTAGAGACAAACTTTCAGGAGCGAAATAAAAACAGAAAAGCGTGATGGGGTTCGTGGAAACAACGAAGCGCCTAACACGTGGTAGGGTGGGGGGGGGGAGCAATTAGGATTCGCAATTAGACTTCCAAACACAATGCCAATGTTCACGGAAATCGCATGCTGTTTAATCAAAAGTGGATGCCATGCGATGTTATAACATATAGGTGTAATTATACCACGTGCTTCATTAGGTGCAACGTACAAGATACAGAATTTAGAATGGGCCGCTTGCATGCTTTATAACTGGCTTAGAAAATCTGTGAAAAGATTGATCTACCGGAAATAATGAAATACTAGAAAAAAAAATGAGAAGCTTATTCTTTTTTAAATACTTAAATTAAACAATGATTTTAGCTCATAACCTCACTATATGAAAATGATTATTTATGCTACAAATAACGTTTTTTTTTAAGACTGGCATTTTAAAACGATTTCAGGTACCTACCACGTTGATTTAACGAACGTGTACACTAATCTTTATGATTTGATGTATTTATACCACTACCAAACATGAACGCTATGAGAGTTCAATTTTTAATATACATACGAGTGCATTATGATGTTGTTCCAACGAACATTCACAGTTGATGAAATACGCTTCAAACAAAATTTTTATTTTTTTTTTAAATTGCCGTTGCTTTGAAAATATGTTTTATGTTCATATTGAACGCCTTAGAAACCCTTTCTGAGTAGAAAAAAAATTCGGTTCGTTATGCAGAACTCACCGTAGCAAACCCAAATGGTATTTAAGCGTATTTTTATACCGGCTGCACTTAATGTGATATTTTGTTATATAATCGTATGCAGGATAAACTTCTAGAGACTTTCGATCGAGTAGAAAAGCCGGCTCTTTGCAGAGAACGGGTGAAATATGCTTGCTTCACGCATGACCGATCAATTGCTTACAGCAGTGGTTCCAAAACTTTTTCCATTCGCGGCGCCTTTGCTGAAACCAGATTTTCAAAAGGCTCCCTGTGCCAATTTTTCAAATTTTAAATAGAGCGAAACATAGATTTTTTCGCACCAAGTGCAGAAAACCCAGCTTCGCGGCGCCCCAAATAAGACGCGGCGCACCAGGGGGTCGCGGCGTACACTTTGGGAAACACTGGCTTAGAGAATTCCAGACACCGAGAGCATTTGCACTATTACACGTCAAAGCACCACAATGAAAGTATTCAAAGATGCTTCATTCAAATACAAAGAGGCAAATTAATTTTTCATAAACTCTCCAAGATTCAAAGACGCCTATGTCAAATGGTTCCAGGATAAAGCAACACATTAAAAAGTAAAGAAAAACAACAAAAACCAACAACAAGCCTAATCTAAATTAACTCAACCTAACCTATTATTTTACCTGTTCCGTATTGTCAGTGGCTAGTGGCTACACAAACTACAGTTACATCACAACGTGGCCGTCCCAGTAAAAAGCATGAGCATGTTGATTTCATGCGGCAAAGAGAAATAATACTTGTTTTTCGTCTCGCGTGTTCTTTGGCTATGTTTTGGGTCGGGGTCTGCCGAACACGTTGGTTGGTTTGAAGATCAAAGCGGGAGTATCGGAAGAACCGGTAAGTGCGTTAGGTTTTGTAGCGTGTGATCTGTGATCTGAATACTGCGAACGGGAACCCAACCTAGGCTGTGAAAACGAAAGCGAGTTAGACACACGTGAACGAGAACTGACAAAGACGAAACCACATAATGTGAGGTTGAATTTGTAACACTTTTAAGTGAACCAACACCGCATTAAAATACTACGAGTGAACACAAGACCCATCTAGTCATCCGGCTAGTCCCGAAGGAAAACGTCACAAGTCAAAAACTCATTTTTTTTTATTAATTTATTTCATACTTTCACGTCAAGTCTAAAAATATATGAAAACTAACCTAGAAAAAACGTCAAGACATTTAGATAACCGAAATTTGGCGAAGCTATCTATGAAATCATTATTCCTATTAATCTTTACTACAAATCGGTTTACATTATGTGTACTGTACAGATGTCGTTCTGAACACCTGTCTGCACAAAACTGTAAATGTGGGGCGCTGGTTCCAAATACATTCAATCTCTTCTGGGGATGCCTTATAGGAGTGCCATTCTTCTGGTCTCTCGTACCCAGTGCTTAAGTGAGAGCACTGTATGAGGTTGTTCTCTGCCTGATCCTGGTCCTGGCGAGCCCGAGCAGGGCCGGTTACTCCTGACTAGGTAGGTCCCAGGATCCCTCAGGCAGAGTCCAGAGACTTGGAGAGGCAGCAGATGTGGAAGGTTTCAGGGAAGGCGAAGGCAAGATAAGTAAAAGACTCGTTCGGCTCTTGAATGACAACTGACTCTCCGTACTAGTTGTTTCTGAATTTATTTAAAAAATATTCAACATCTGTTCCACGTTTAGGGGTATTTATTATTAATGGGGGAAAACATGTTCAGGAAAGAAAGGCCCGCAAAGATGATCAACAGAACTATAACAAAGATGAATCCATTAAAACAATTTTTTAAATCTCGTTTGTACTGTAATAAAATCATTTATCTAGGATATATCATCTTACGAATATTAAGAAACCCATAAAAAATGGAAAATAAATGACTCGATTAAATTAATGCGAACCTCTCATGTGAACAGTGATATTAATTTAGGAATGCACAGAAACCTATAAAAATATGAAAACAAAAGTAAATGAACCGATTAAACTAATGCGAATTCCGGACGTGAACAGTGATAACACTTCTTATCAAGGCAGGGTAATCGTTTCATCTCAGTGATATTAACATCTTGAAATTTGGAATGAATATGCGTCTGGATAAATTAAAGCTTTTCGTATGTATCCCATGATTAGAATTAAAATAACATTAAAAATATACGCGTTAACTACTAAAATAATTACACATCTATTGAAGAAATTACAAAATAATATTTTTTTCATTGGAAAATTATGAATGCATATAAGAAACAAGTAAAAAAAAATACTACTTTAAGGCCAAGATTATTTGAGAGTTTCCCTTAATTAACTTATTTCTTATTCACAAAATATATTTTTTTAAAAGCTTCTTACACTTAAATCATATATTACCTACGTATATTCGTGGTGACAAAGACACACAGCTTGTAGTCATGTTTTAGGCTTGTATATTCCTCTTAAACATAAATTGATGAATATAAATATCTTATAGCCACCCTACCCTTACTTACTAAAATTACTTGCAGAACTTAATAATAACATTATTAAATCTGATTTACATTATTTTTTTTTAAATTAAATGGAGTTCTACGAATTAAACACAAAAACAATTAATAAATATCTTTATTAGTTGAATCAACAGTTGTAATTTTGGCAACAAGCACTTACTACAAAAACTTATACTACTTTTGAAAAACACTTCTTAAAAAGTAGACTCACCTGAAAAATGCTACTTTTTTATCGGTGGCGTTTTTCTTCTGGATCAGCGATGTGTGGAAGAACACACTTAGTTCATACAAAGAAAAAATAATTATAATTGTTAAGATGATGTGAGTCGTTTATTACCATTTATAAAAATAATTGGATGTGATAAAGTAAACACGAAACATTAATAGTTACTCTAGTATCACATATAATACGGCCATTGATTCATATAATTATGACGCCATGGTAGGTAGATACACACGTACATTTATAGTATCCACCATTTCTTCTCCAGTCTCAACGTTGAGAGTTTTATATCAGTTCATAAATCTGGTAAAAACTGGTTTATCTCGGTGTTCTTTGACCGTTACTAAGTCTTCGTGCATTAATCACGCATTATGCGTCAGTCGCAAAAATATGGTTCACTAGGACTTTATCAAGATCAACATGGAGAAAATAACAAACTAAAGAAAACATAGTAAGATCTTTAAGCTAATTAAAAAAATGTGTGTTGAACTCTTGGACGTACGAATGAACTCTGTATCTCAACACAACAATATTGCTTTTCAAGAAGTTAAAATAATGTTCTTCAATAGTTAGTAATTTCAAAATAATACATTCCAGCTCTTTTTTCATTATTTTGCGAGACAACCGTGTTCCCATTCATAAATTTTAAAATTAATATGTCCT